>PVIH01025273.1:0-20999 GCA_004025045.1 Sigmodon hispidus
TATATATTAATATTGGTATAACTAAATCTACCAGGGTACCCTCAACATATAAATTGTATATGGGTACCTGTGTCTACATATTTTAAGGAAGAAATGCAATGTCAGCAGTTATATTTGTAGACTTGTAGTTAAATAATTTCTAAGTTTTTATTATATATTAATATTGGTATAACTAAATCTACCAGGGTACCCTCAACATGTAAATTGTATATGGGTACCTGTATATGCCATAAAAACTTAAATAAAAGTAGATATTTTAAATAAAATATAAATGAGTTAAAAAAAAGAAAATTTTCATTTCTCTTACTCATGATCTCTTCTATTTTCCTGATGGTTACTCATACTTTTTCATTCTATTTGAATAGAACCTCTCAATTTTTAACTTTCCTTTTAAGTAACTTTAGATTCACATTAAGTTGTAAATATATACTAAGAGGCCAAGAGTGCAATCTTTTCATTGATTGTATTTTATATAACTGTATTAGAATGGAAGAAATGGGAAACCAATATTAGTTTATGTGTGTAGAGTTCCAATCAAATTTTCACATATGTAGATGCTCATAACCACCACTGCATTTGAAATATAGATTTTGCATCACCAGGAACTTTTCATACTTATACATACCCTCTTACTGACCATCCCTAATCCTTGACTACCACTAATCTGTTTATCACTTTTAGAATTTATTTAAGTAATCTTTAAAGACTTCCAAGTTTACATATATATCAATAGTTAATTTATTTTTGTTGCTGAATAGTATGTCATGTAATGTGTGTACCACAGTTGGTTTATCCATTAATCTATTTGAAATATTTTAGTTCTTCAGTTTTGCAATGTTATAAATAAAATTTGTATAAAATTCACATTTTATGTGCATATGTACTTTCATTTCTCTGGGATTAGTGTCTAAGTGTGCAAATGTTGGGGCATACTGCAATTATAGGCTCAGTATTATGAGTGCCAAAATATTTTCCAGAGTTGCTGCATCATTTTCCATCTCCATCAGCAACGTCTGAGTTCTCCAGTTGGTGTGTAAGCCTGCCAACATTTGATATTGTCAGTGTCTGTAGTTGTTGCTTTGGTTTTGTTTGTTCGCTTGCTGTCAGAGTAGATATCATTTTTATTATTTTGTTAAATGTGTTTTTTTGTTAATTCATATATATATGAAAAGTATTCTGAGATTTCGCCCACATATACCCTATCTTATATATATATTTACCACTCCTATTGGTTCTGCTTCTTCTGTAAAAATCTCTTTCCCGCATTGATTTTTTTTATTTTGCTCTGTGATCTACTGGTATAAGTCAGCTTTATCTATGTGACAAAAGGTTTATGACTATCCATTGGAGCCTAGTGGGCTCCATTAGATATGTTATTGAAGACAATTACTCTCAAATTAAAAAAAAAATTAGAGACTAAAAGGGAGCTATTATAACAGATACCAATGAATTTAAACCATCATCAATTGTACTGTATGAACATATGTTACACTAAATTTTAAAACTGGGTAGTTTTATTTTAAGTCTACATGTGTTCTAAGTTGTCCTTGGTGTGCTGGTAAAAAAAAAAATCCACTTTTTTTGGGGGGGTTTTTGGTTTTTTTTTTTTTTTTTTTTAGAATCAGAAGTGAAACAGAGGTGCCCACCACTTTTTAATATAGTGGTATAATCATAGCAAAAGCAATGAGGTAAATAAAGAAAATTAAATTAAATTGATAAAGATGGGGAAAGAAGTCAAGTGATTCTGAATTTCAGAGAATATGATAATATATATAAAAGGTCCCAAAAAATCCCCCCCCAAAAAAATTTCAAGAAATGATAACAATTTCAGCAATATTTCAGGGATAATTTCAACTTACAAAAAATCACTAGCCTTTCTGTACAACAACAAAAATACTTAAAGGGGATCATGAACCTGACCTCATGTACAATAACATCAAACCTCTGCAGAAAGTTATCAGGAAAGACACTCCAAAAGAGAAGAAACTCTATGTGCATGGATCAGTAAAATGAATATTATGAAAATGACCATTTTATTGAAAGCTATTTGTAGATTAACACAATCCCAATCAAGATACCCATGTTCTTTATAGAAACTGAAAAAAATAAGCTTTGGCAATATTTACTTTAACTTTATTCACAGATATATATTTGTTTGTTTGTTTAAGGCAGAATCCCATTTTCTAGCCCCAGAAATACTGGGATTTTACTATATAACTAAAGCTGATCTTGAACTCATAATACCTTTCTTGTCTAAATTTTCAGAGTGCTTGATTTACAGGTGTGAGCCACCACAATTTACTATTAAAAATGTGGACTTGGTTTTGTTGAATAGGTCTTAAGTCCAATCAGGGAGATGTTGGGTACTGCCAATGTATGTATGATACTACTGAGCTCTTAAGACTATCTTACTATGTGGCTTCCTCATGACTCAACTGACTATTTCATTAACTATGCAAAAGCTTTTTATTTTTTATGGTGTGCCATTTAGCAATGGCTCCCTTTATTCCTGAACAAATGGATTCCTATCCAGAAAGTTCCTTCCTACACATATATGTGGTGACATATTGTATATTTAATAAAAATCAGCCTGGAATATTAGAAGATAGAGCCATCTTTCCCAGCCATTTTTGTTTGCTTGTTTGTTTTGTTTTTAAGACAGGATTTTCTTTGTAACAGTCTCGGTTGTCCTTGGTTTGTAGACCAGGCTGGCCTTAAACTCACAGAGATCCTCCTGCCTCTGCCTCTCAAGTGCTGGAAATAATGGCATGGTCCATCACTGCCTGGCTTGTAGGTAGGGCATGAAAATCTTAATCTCAGGATTGTGGGTTTGAGCCCCACATTGGGTGCTAAATACTGTACAAATTCTAGTTAGTATTTAATGAAAACCTAGAGCCAGACATTAGGGAAAAGATGGAATATCAGAGAGACGAAAGAGACCACAGTCTATTCTAACTCATCCAACTTCTCAACCCAAATAGGGTAAATCCTATCTCTAAGAATCCTCAGCCTGGCTGGTTGCTTCTATAGAATGCCTCAATCTCTGCCTCTTTCTGCCTAAAATATCTTCCTCACTCAGCTGTTTCACTTCCAGGATCAACTTTACATTATAATCCTAGGTTTAGGATTAAAGGTGTGAGCTACTACTGCTTCACTGTTAGGCCTTGAACACATAGAAATACATAAAAATCTCTATCTCCTGAGTTATAGAATTAAAGGCTTGACTCACCACTTGGTCATCCTGAGTTATGGGATTAAAAGCATGAGTCACTGTTCTCTGACCTTCATAGCTTGACTGTGGGTGATTTTGTTCTCTAATACTCTAGGCTAATTTTATTAACTATATAATATATCACCCCAACTATACTCTATGGAATACTTCTATGGGTTCTTTTAGCATTTTCAGTGTTTTAGGTTTTATGTTTAGGTCTTTGATGTGCTTGGAGTTAGTTTTCTTTTTTTTTTTTTTTAACAATATCTAACTTTATTCTTCTGCATGTAGACACATACTTTCCTAACACCATTTACTGGATACGCTGTTTTTGCCCAACTCATATTTTTACTATCTTTGTCAAATAATAAATGGCAGAAGTTACATGAATTCAGTTTAGTTTAATTGATATACATGTCAGTTTTTGTTCCAGTACCACATTATTTTTATTACTATGGCTCTATATCAATCTTGATCTGGAATGTCCAGCATTGTTTATTTCATTCAGAATTTTTTGATTATGTAAGAGTATTTTGTGGTTTTATATAAGTTGAGAATTTTTTTTTATTTCTGTGAAGAATGAGAAGAATTTCAATGGGAGATTTTATTGTATCTGTAAATAACTTGAAAATTATCATTTTGACTGCATTAATTTCACCACTCTATGAGCATAGACTTTCTTTCCAATTTTTAGTGTTGTTGTCTCTTTATTTAAAGGATCAAAGTTTTCCTTTAAAAGTTACTTCATCTCCTTGACTAACATTTTTTAGGTATGTTTTTCTTTTTTCAATTTTTTGTTATGAATAAAGTCACATTTTCATCCGTGTATATCCTTATTCAAGGCCCCATCCCCCTCCTACTCCCTCCAGTCATTTTCTCTTCTCCACATCTCTTTATCTCCTCCCAGACAAGGGCAGGCAGTCCCAAGGTCCCAAGGTCCCAATATTGCTTAGTTCAGTCTCCACTCCTGGCAGATCCAGTTTCCTCACCCCAACATCAAGACTGAGACAGGAGTTCCTCTAGAGGGAGTGGGATCCAAGGTGTCAGTCCAAGGTGCTTCAGATCCCAAACTGTTCATTGGTTGTGGTTTGCAGCTTGGACATGCTTTGCTTTTTGCTTTTTTTGTTTAGAGTCCACTAATATTTTATATACTTTAAGGCTACTGTGAATCCCCTTTTCTGCATAACAGTGCTGTTAAATGAAAAAGCCATTGATTTTAACAAGTTAGTTTTTATTTAATCCTACCACATTTACAATTTTTTTTTTTAGTTTCCAGAAGTTTTCTGATAGAAATATGGAGCCTCCAATGTTTAATATCATGTCATCTGCAGTGGGGATAGTTTGTCTTCTTTTTTCTGTTTTTGTTAATTTTTATTTTTTTTATTTTTATAGAATAAAATCTTTTTTATCCATGTATTCCCAAGTTCAAACTCCCTTTCCTCTCCTGACCCCTCCTAGTCAGTCTGACTTCTTTTTTTTTTCTATTTGTATCCTTTTAATTTTTTTCTCCTGCCATAATGGTAGAGATAACAGCTAGTGTTTTCAGCTCAGTATTGAAAAGGTGTGGTCCTTTCTCATTCCTACCTTCAGTGGGATTGCTTCAAGTTTTCCACCATGTAGGATAAAATAGTCTGTATATTTCTCACACATAACTTTCATTGTATTAAGGTATGTTTCTTCTAGTTCTACATTCCCTAGGATATTTTTCTCCATTTATTTAGATAGCAATGTATTCTTTATTCCTAAGTCCATATATATGACATATGCATATGTACATACACATCTTTTTCATGTTAAACTACCCTACATTTCAGAGATAAACCCAACTTTTTCATAATGGTGAATCTTCATGACATATAGCTTTACTGTATTTACACTTACTTTATTGAGATTTTTGAATACATTCATCAGGGATACCAGTGTGTAGTTTTCTTTTTGTTGTAGCTTTACCTGGTTTTTGTCTTACAGTGACACTGATTTTGTGGAAGTTGTTTGGGCATACTTCTTCTGTTTCTGTTCCAGTTTTTGCTTCATGTTTTAAGAAAATATGGATACAGACTTCTTTGAAAGTCAGTTTGAATTCTGCTGTAATTTGGCTCTGAGAGTTTTCTGTTTTCAAGATTTTATTACCATCATAATCTCCACATTTGTTATTGGTCTGTTGAGTTTGATGACCTCTTCTTGCTTTAATTTTGGTGGTTTGGCAAAATTTATAAATTCATACATTTTTTTCAGATTCTCCAGCTTAATAGAGTACAGGTTTTTAAATTATTGCTTTAAAGACTTCCTGAATGTCTTTGCCATCAGTCTTAATGCTTATTTATTTCTGATTTTGTTCATTTGACTCATCTCTATTTCTTTTGGTTAGTTGACCAAAGAGTTTGTCAATATTGTTTATCTTCTCAAAGAACCAGCTTTTACATTCATTGATCAATTATACTGTTTTCCTTGCTCCTATTTAGTAATTTTGGCTCTAGTTTTTATTATTTCATGTTATATAGTGGACCTGATTTTTGTTTATTATTATTTTTCCAAATTTTTAGTTGTAGCATTGAGACATTATGGTCTTTCTAATTATTTTAATGTAGTCATTTATTGTTAAGACTTTTCTTCATAGAACTGTCTTCAGTATGTCCCAATGGCTTTATATGTTCATTTAATTCCAAGAAGTAATTTTTATTTATTTCTTGGTTTTTTCCTTTGACCCATTTATTATTCCTTAATGACTTTTTAAATGTCCATTAGTTTGTATATTTAGTAGGGATTTGTTTGCTGCCAATTTTAAGTTTTATTGCAATGTGGTCAAATAGGGTACATATAAATATTTCAAACTTTTGGTATTTGTAATATTTGTTTTCTGTCCCAGGATATGGTCTGCTTTAGAGAAATGTCCATATGTTGTTAAATAGAATGAGTCATCTTTGATGTTTAGATAGACTCCTGTGGTGGTTTGAATAAGAATGACCCAAGAGGCTCATAGATTTAAATGCTTGGTTATTAGTGAGTAGCACTATGACATACGACCTTGTTGGAGTAGGTGTATCCTTGTTGAAGGATGTGTGTCACTGGGATGGATTTGAGGTTTCAAAAATTCAAGCCAGGCCCAGTGCTTCCTTTTTTTCCTGCTTCTGACTGATCTAGATATAGAAATCTTAGCTACTTCTCCAGCATCATGTCTGGCTCTGTGTTGTCATGCTCCCTACCATGACTAAAATAGACTAAAGCTCTGAATGTAAGCAAACCCCAATTAAATGTTTTCTTTTATAAGAGTTTCATGGTCATGGTTTCTCTTCACAATAGAACACTAGCTAAAACAACTATTCTGTAGGTATCTCTTAAGTTAATTCACTATATAATATAAATTAACTCTGATATTTCTATTTTTTATATTTTTGTGGATTGTTCCTATGATTTAAATACAATATCACTTTTTATCTCCCAATTTGTTTTAAATTACAGTCTATTTTGTTGGACAGACATTGTGGTAGTAATGTCTGATTGCTTTTTGTTCTCATTTGACAAGAATATATACGTTCATCCTTTTACTCTGATGTGGTGTTTACTGTTTATATTATTTTTTTCTTATGAAAAACAAGAAAGGAGGTCCTGAGGTCCCAATATGACTTAGTTCAGCATCTACTCCTGGCAGAGCCAGTTTCCTCACCCCAATATCAAGACTAGGTCAGGTGTTCCTCTGGAGGGAGTGGGATCTAAGGTGCTGGTCCAAGGTTTTTCAGATCCCAAGCTGTTCAGTGGCTGTGGTTTGCAGCTTGGGCATGCTTTGCTTTCTGCTTTTTTGTTTAGAGTCCACTAATGAGTGAGTACATCCCCTGTTTATCCTTCTGGGTTGGTGATACCTCGCTCAGGAGGATATACTCCAAATCCATCCATTTGCCTGCAAATTTTGGGATATACTTTTTATTTTTTTTTTTTTTTACTGCTGAGTAATACTCCATTGTGTAGATGTATCACAGTTTGATAATTCATTCTTCAGTTGAGGATCATCTAGGTTATTTCCAGGTTCTTGCTATTACAAATAATGCTGCTATGAGCATAGTTGAGATAATACATTTGGAATGAGAATGTGCATCTTTAGGGTATACGCCCAGCAGTGGTATTTCTGGATCCTTGGGGAGGTCGATTCCCAATTTTCTGAGAAACTGCCATACTGCTTTCCATAGTGGCTGAACATGATGACACTCCCACCAAAAATGGAGGAGTGTTCCTGTTGCTCTGCAACCTCTACAGCATAGGCTGTCATCTGTGTCTTTTGTCTTAGCCAATCTGACAGGTGTAAGGTGGTATCACAAAGTTCTTTTGATTTGCATTTCTCTGATGGCTAAAGATGTGGAGCGCTTTTTCAAGTGCCTTTCAGCCATTTGCAATTCTTCACCTGAAAATTCCATTTTTAGTTCTGAACCCCCTTTTTTGATTGGGTTATTCAAGGTTTTGGGCTCTAGTTTTTTGAGTTCTCCATATATTTTTAAGATCAGTCCTCTGTCACTTGTAGGGTTGCTGAAAATCTTTTCACATTCTGCAAACTGTCATTTTGTCCTATTGACTGTGTCCTTGGCTTTACAGAAGCATCTCAGTTTCAGGAGGTTCCACTTATTGTTGTTCTTGTACTCTGCCACTGGTGTTATATTTAGGAAGTGGTCACCTGTGCCAATTTGTGGGAGGGTATTTCCCACTGTCTTTTCTATCAAATTCAGTGTGTCTGGGTATATGTTGAGGTTTTTGATCCACTTGCATTTGAATTTTGTGTATGGTGACAGGCTTGGATCTATTTGCGTTTTTCTACACACTACCCTCCAGCTATTCAGACATCATTTGTTAAAGATACTATCTGTTTTTCCATTGAATATTTTGGGCTTCTTTGTCAAAGATCAGCTGTTCATAGGTTTTTGGTTAATGCATGGATCCTCATTTTGATTCCATTGATCCACAAATCTGTTTTTATGCCAGTACAAGGCTGGTTTTATTACTGTAGCTCTATAGTATAACTTGAAGTCAGGGATGGTGATGCCTCCTGAGGTTCTTTTGTTGAACTCAATTATTTTGGCAATCCTGGCTTACCTGTTATTCCAAATGAAGTTGAGTATTTTTCTTTCAAGGTCTGTAAAAATTGTGTTCTGCAAATAGAGATAGTTCTATTTCTTTTTTTCCAATTTGTATCTCCTAAATCTCTCTTCATTCTCTTAATGCTTTAGGTAAAACTTCAAGAACTATGTTGAATAGATAAGGGGAAAGAGGACATCCTTTTCTAGCTCCTGATTTTAGTGGAATTGCATTGAGTTTTTTCTCCATTAAAAACTGTGGACTGTGGACTTCTTGTGAATCATCTTTATTCTATTTGCATATTTTCCCTATATTCCTGATCTCTCCAGGACTTTTATCATAAAGGAGTTTTGGATTTTGTCAAAGGCTTTTTCAGTGACTAATGATATGATCATTTATTATTTTTCCTTTTGTTTGTTTATATGATAAATGACAGTTACAGTTTTTTGTATGTTGAACTAACCCTGCATTTCTGGGATGAAACCTATCTGATCACAGAAATTGTTCTGTAATTCTCCTTCTTTGTTTTGTCTTTGAGTGGCTTAGGTATCAGGGTAATTCTGGCCTCATAAAAAAAATTTAGCAATATTCCTTCAGTTTCTATTGTGTCAAACAGTTTGAGGAGTAAGGTAGTAATTCTTCTTTGAATGTCTGGTAGGATTCGGCACTAAAACCATCTGGACTTGGGCTTTTTTTTACTTGGGAAGCATTTAATGACAGCTTTAATTTCCTTTAGGGTTATAGGTTTGTTTAGGTAATTACAGTGGTCTTCATCTAATTTTGGTAAATGATATCTGCCCAAAAAGCTGTCCATTTCATCTAGCGTTTCCATTTTTGTGGAATACAGATTTTCAAAGTCTGACCTGATAATTCTCTGGATTTCCTGGGGGTGTGTTGTAATGTCCTCTCTCTCATTTCTGATTTTGTTGAGTTGTATACTCTCTCTCTGCTTTTTGGTTAGTTTGGAAAAGAGTTTATCTATCTTGTTGACTTTCTCAAAGAACCAATTTTTTGATTCATTGATTCTTTGTATTGTTATTTTTGTGTCAATGTTATTGATTTCAGCTCTAAGTTTGATTATTTCCTGCCATCAATTCCTTCTAGATGAGTTTGCTTCTAATTGTGCTAAGGCTTCAAACTGTGCTGATAGATCTCTAGTATAGGATTTCTCTAGGTTTTTCATATAGGCATCTAGTGCTATGAATTTTCATCTTAAGAGTGCCTTCATTGTATCCCACAAGTTTGAGTATGTTGTGGATTCATTTTTGTTAAATTCTAGGAAGTCTGTGATTTCTTTCTTAATTTCTTCCTTGACCCAGAGGTGGTCCTGTTGTGTGATGCTTAGTTTCCATGTGTTTGCAAACTTTCTGTGATTTTTAATGTTGTTGAACTCTAACATTAGTCCCTGGTGATCTGATATGACACAAGAGATTATTTCCATTTTTTGTATCGTTGATATTTGCTTTATGACCATTTATGTGGTCAATTTTAGAGAAAGTTTCATATGGTGCTGAGAAATATGTATATTCCTCTGTGTTTGGGTGGAAGCTTCTGAAAATATCTTTTAAACCCATTTGCATCATAACTTCTGTTATACTCCTTATTTCTTTGTTGAGTTTCTGTCTGGTTGACCTATTCAAGGGTCAAAGTGGAGTATTGAAGTCTCCCACTAGTCGAGTATGAGAACTGATGTGGGATTTCAGCTTTAGTAGTGTCTGTTTTACATAGATAGGTGCCCTTATATCAGGGGCATAAATATTCAGGATTGAAATCTCTTGACCAATTTTTCCTGTGGTGAATAAGTAATGTCCATCTTGGTCCCTTTTAATTGATTTTAGTTTAAAGTCTACTTTGTTAGGTATTAGGTTGGCAACACCAGCTTGATTCTTTTTTTTTTTTTTTAGCATTTTCTTTTTTTTTTGTTTTTTGTTTTTTGTTTTTTTTCTTCTTTATTTTATATTTATCAAAAAAAACAGTAAAAAGAATTTAAAATGCAGAAGAGTTAACAATAACTATACAGAGGATAAGAATCATAAGCATGGCTTATCAAGGGTAGAAATACAAATAAGATTGCTACACATATATTTTCTTTGTGTTCAGCTTTCCCTATATATCCTTATAGGGCCATTTGATTTGAAAATCTTTTTCCAACCCTCTACTCTGAACTTGTGTCTGTCTTCGTGGTTGAGGTATGTTTCTTGTATGCAGTAGAAGGATGGCTTCTGTTTTTGTGTTAGTTTGTGTCTTTTTATAGGTGAGTTGAGTACATTGATATTAGGGGATATTAGTGACCACTGATTGATATTTCCTGTTATTTTTGGTGGTAGCTTGTATGTATTTCCTTTCTCTGAGCTTTTCTTCTGTGGGATTATAGACTGTTTGTGGTTTCATGGATGTATCTGGGATCCTTAGGTTGGGGTTTTCCCTCTAATGCTTTCTAAGGGCCTGATTGGAAGATAGTTATTGCTTAAGTCTGACTTTGTCATGAAATATCTTGTTTACTCCATCTAGGGTGATTGATGCTATCTTGTTTACTCCATCTAGGGTGATTGATGCTTTTGCTTGGTATAATAGTCTAGGTTGGCAGCCATGCTTTTTTAGCATCTGTATAACTTCTGACCAAGCCCTTCTTGCTTTCATTGATTCCATTGAATAGTCAGGAGTTATTCTGTTGGATCTGCCTTTATAGGTAAGTTGGCCCTTTTCTTTTAGAGCTCTTAAGATTTTTTTCTTTGTTCTGTGTGTTTTGTGGCTTGATTATTGTTATTATATGGCAAGCTGACTTTTTTGGGGGGGTTATATCTATTTTGTGTTCTGTAAGTTTCTTATATCTTTATAGACATTTCCATCTTTAAGTTAGGAAAGTTTTCTTCTATGATTTTATTGAATACATTATCTTTGAGCTGATATTCTTCTCCTTCTTCTATTCCTATTATTCTAAAGTTAGGTCTTTTTATGGTGTCCCAAATTTCCTGAATAGTTTGTGTTATAACTTTTTTGGTTTTAGTGTTCTCTTTTACAGATGTAGCTATTTCTGCTACTGTATCTTCCACTCCAGATATTCTCTCATCCATCTCTTGCATTTTGTTGGTTATGCTTGTATCTGTAGTTTCAGCTTTTTTCTTCAGATTTTCTATTTCCATTTCTATTTCTATTTCTTTGGCCTCACTTCATGCCTTTTTTATTGCTTCTATTTCAATTTTTAGTTCCTGGAATGTTTCTTTCTTTTTTGGGTTACCTTTTCTTGGTTTTCTTTCAAGGATTTGTTCATCTCTTTCAATGTTTCATTTGTATTTTCTTCTATTTCTTTAAAGGAATTTTTTATATCCTCTTTGAAGACTTCAATAATCTTCATAAAAGTGTTTTTCCTATTATTTCTTTCTGTTTCCTCTTCATTGTTCTGATCAGGTCTTGTATTTGTATAACTACAAGTTTCTTTTGTTGTTGCATTGTTATTCTTTATATTGTTATATGTATTTTGCACTGGCATCTGCCCATGGCTTCAGTGGTTAATGATTAGTCAGCTGCTAATCACTTATTGTAAGAGAGCTTATGTGTATCTTGTCTCCTCTGAACAGGGTTCTGCTCTATCTCTGACTCTACTTTGGACAAGAGTCTGAATTTCAAAGCCCTCACTTCTTCTCTGATGACACAGTACACCCTGGAGGTGGGGCCCATCTGTTTAAGGTCTCCTCTTTCCGGGGTCGCTGGAGGAGCCCCTCACAGCCAAACCTAGTGCTAGGGAGAGTCTGGGATCAGACCCTAGGGAGTGGACTCTCCGGACGGGTAGTCCAGGTGCCAGTACCTGCTCATTTCTGGACTGGGGTCTGAATTTCAAAGGCCTCAGTCCTTTTTTGATGATGCAGTTCACCCTGGAGTTGGGGTCTGGCTGTGTAAGGTCCCCTCTTTTAGATGTTTCTGGAGGAGCCCCTCACAGCCAAAACCTAGCTAGAAAGAGTCTGAGATCAGACACTAGGGATTGACCCAGGTCCTGGAGAGGGACTCTTCAGACAGGTGGTTCAGGGGCCAGAATCTGCTCACCTCTGACTCTGCTCTGGATGGGAGGCTGAATTTCAAATTCCTGAGTCCTTCTCTGATAACACAGTTTGCCCTGGATGCGGGCCCATCCATGCCAGTGGTACTTATTTTGAAAGCTATTATTTATTTCTTGTAGACAATAGAGAGTTGGACTCTGTTTTGTGATGCTTAGACTAGACATTGAAGAAGAATATGATGGTAAAGAGGTTGGATATGGCATTATCAAGATTCCTTCTTTTAGGCTTTATTTTCTGTTAAAAGACATTTGGTCAGTATTTTAAACCAAATCTTCAAACACGAATTTTTCTTAGTTTATTTTGATTCTATAATACCTTGTTTTACCTTTTACTTCTAAGCATATTAGGTTTCTTTACTGTGAATTTCCCACCTACAATAATGTTCTATCACTTCCTTCTGAACACTTTTTATAAATAAGTCTTTTTTAGTTAAATTTGCTTCAGCCTTTTAAGGAAAATGTCATTTCTTCCTTGAAACTGTAAATATTTTTCATTGTGTTTGTCTTTGGTTATAAAAAAATAATTGATTATAATGATTCTTTTCACAGATTTCATTAAGTTTTTCTTATTTATACTCACTTTATTGAATGTAATCTGCTAAATTGGGAGACTTGTTTAGAGATCATTTTAAATGCTTTTGTAGTCTTGATAATTTTTTGTCATTTGGCAATTCTAATGCCACAAATGTTCACATGCTATCATTGTCACATATCTGTACATTTCTGCTTATTTTTGACACCTATTATATTTCAGTTGTACAGCTTGAATAATATTTATTAGTTCACCCCTTACCTTTTTCTGACTCATTTGCATAGTCTACTTTCCAGAAATATCCTTGACAATAACTCTAAATTTGAACTCTGCATAATATTGAAAACAAAGCTTGGGGGATCAGTAATGGTGCCTCATAAGTATAATCCCAGTACTCTAAAGAATGAAATAGTAGGATCAGTGAAAGTTTCAGGCCAGCTTAAGCTGCAGAGTTAAGACTAGTCTGGGTCATGAGTGAGTTTATGTTTCAAAAAAAAAAAAAAAACAATAGCTGCTGAGATGGCTCAACAGATAAAGGTGTTTGCTTCTAAGATTGATGACCTGATTTTTATTAATAAACCCTGCAATGCACACCATCCATTAAGTTTTTAATTTTGGTTATTATTTTATTAGTTATATAACTTTTACTTTTAAAATTTGTGGTCCAAAACAACTACTAGGGTAAAATTCAACAAGAGCTGCAGTGATATAGTATACATGGATTTTTAAAGGTAATTATAAAATTATTAAAAGTGGAACATGTGGTGACTGAGAAGAATTTTTGAATGGTTAAATGCAAAAGTAGGGGAAAAAAGCACATATGGAATCAAAAGAACATGCTACATTCTTGTGCTGAAGACCAGAATACATTAGAGGAAATAAAACAAGTATGATTAGGGGATAATGTATATAGATATAGATGGGGAGAGAAATGTGAGATGATTATTATAATTGTGGAAACCATTGTGCTGTGGCCACAAGAAATTTTATGTGTGTTGTGAGATATGAAACAACAGGATTTTTACCAAGAAAATATCATGACATAACCTAATTTTAGAACCCCCTATGAGCGATAAGGAAAGGAGGGAGAGAACAAAGCAGAGATGATGGCAACTCGGATTGGAAATCCAATTTGGCAGTAAGAAAAGAATGTAAACAGGTTATAAAAATAATTTGGTTAAAAATTCATAATATAGCTTAAAGAAATAGGAAATAATTTTAAAGGCATAAAACAGCTACTCCATCCATGATAATTTTTGCAGTGTGTCCTTGATATTTGCTTTCACTCAGAACTCATTGTAATGACACTTTTAAATTTCTTCACTAACTTGAACCCGAGACTGAGAACTGCTGATTATTAGTCTACTATTCTTACTGTCTACATTATCACAATTGTTTGATAGATTAATACATTAAGAATAAAACAAAAATATTTTTTATAAGACAAAATGCTAACAAACATGAGACAATGTATTTCATCCATTTTAAGAAAACAGAGGCCATCTGAACTTGGGCCCTGTACCCAGAACATAGCTGAGAATTTAGCAACAGTGAAAGAGCTGGGACCCTTGGTCCAGGATGCATGCCTCAGAAGTAAGGGACTTGGCTGTGGAGGAAAGCACAGTCTGCACAGACCATGAATGGCTTGGTGACAACAGGAAAGCAGAGTAGTTCCTTGAGGCACAGCTGAGAGGTCAGAGGTCAGGAGTGACTTCTGCCACCTGAACCCAGGCTCTGAGAAGGCTTTTTGGCTTCAATGTAGAGCACAGCCCACCCAGTACACAGCTAGTATAATAGCAGTGGGGTAACAGCCAAATCCCTGGGCACATATCTGAGAGGTGAGAGGTCAAGAGGTAACCACTGGCATCATAACATTGTGACCTCATGAGAACAGCTGACCCTCAGAACACATAGCTGATTAAGAGCCCTCAAATCAACAACCCACTAAGAGTTAACCAAGATCTAACCAAGAGTGAATTGGGGAAACAATGGGCAAATGGCAGTGCAAGAAATCATACAACAATACAAAGGTCAACAAGACACCACCAGAAGAAGCAAGTAGCTCTATAGCTTCAAGAACTGAACATAACAACAATGAGTGAACAGAAGAAAATGACCATAAAAACAGCTTTATGAAACTAATAGAAGCCTTAAAAGAGGATATAAAAAACTGCCCTTAAAGAAATATAAAAAAATACAAACAGAAAATTAGAAGAAATGAACAAAGCCCTGACAGAAAATAAAGAATATCAAGAAAAAGAAAACAAACAGGTAAAAGAAATTAACTAAGAATTAAAAACTGAAATAGAAGTGAGAAAGTAGGTACAAACTGAAACAAAACTAGGAGTAGAAAACCTGAAAAAAATGGCGTGGAACCACAGATTCAAGCGTAAACAAACAGAAACCAAGAAATGGGAGAGAGAATCTCTGGGGTGGACGACTCAATAGTGGTAATAGATACATCAGTTAAAGAAAACACTAAAACCAAAAAAGTCATAACACAAAATGTCCAGGAACTTTAGGACACCATGAAAAGACCAAACCTGAGAATAATAGGAATTGAAGAAAGAGAATAATATCAGCTCAAAGGCACAGAAAATATATTCAACAAAATCATAGAAGAAAACTTCCACAACCAAAAGAAGGAAATGCCTATAAAAATACAGGAAGCCTACAGAACACCAAATAGACTAGACCCACAAAAAAAGTCTGCTCGTAGTTTAAAAATCAAGCCTCTAAACCTACAGAACAAAGAAAAGATACTGAGAGCTGCCAAGGAAAAAGGTCAAATCACCTATAAAGACAGACTCATCAGAATAACACACAACTATTCAGTGGAAGCAATGAAAGAAAGAAATTCCTGGTCAGACATCATTCAGACACTAAAAGTACATGGATGCCAGCCTAAACTACTGTACCCAGCAAACTATCAATCAATATAGATGGAGGAAAGAAGACATTTCATGACATAACCAGGTGTAAAGAATACCTAATCATAAATCCTGCCTTACAAAAAGCCCTAGAGGGAAAACTCCAAACTAAGGAAACCAGAAACAACCATGTAGCCACAGAAAATTGATAAGCCCACAGGAGGAACCACCTCCTGAAAAAAAAAGAAAATACAAACTACTAGGAGAAATGATGAGAAATATTGGTCATTGGTCATTAATATCCCCTAATATCAATGGACTCAATTTACCTATGAAAAGATACACTGTAACATGATGGACACAAAATCTGAAACCATCCTTCTGCTGCATACAAGAAATGTACATCAACTTTAAAGACAGACACAGGCTCAGAAAAAAAAGGGTTGGGAAAAGACTTTCAAATCAAATGGTCCTAAGAAACTGGCTAGTGTAGCCATTCTAATATCTAACAAAATAGACATTAAACTAAAATCAATAAAAAGAGACCAGGAAGGCCACTATTTATTCATCTCAGGAAAATTTCACCAAGACAAAATCTCAATCCTGAATACTAATACCCCCAATAAAAGGGATATGTAGAAGAAACACTTCTAAAGCTTAGACACCATATCAAACCTCACACACTAATAGTGGGAGATTTCAATACACCACTTTTCCTTGGATAGTTACCAGACAGAACTCAACAGAAAAATAAGAGATCTAGTAAAAGTTATGACCCAAATAGACTTTGTAGATATATACCAAACCCTCCACCCAAACACAAAGGAATATACTTATTTCTCAGCACCTCATGGAACTTTCTCTAAAGTTGACCACATACTAGTTCATAAAGCAAATATCAACAGGTACCAAAAAATTGTGCATAACTTATTGTACCATTTCAGACAACCATAATCTAAAGTTAGAGTTCAACAACATCAAGAATCACAGAAAGCCTACCAACTCATGGAAACTAAACATCATCCAACTGAACCACCTCTGGGTCAAGAAAGATATTAGGAAAGAAATCAAAGACTTCTTAGAATTTAACAAAAATGATTCCACAACATATCCCAACTTATGGGATACAATGAAAGCAGTCTTAAGAAGAAAATTCATAGCACTAGATGCCTACATGAATAGACCGGAGAAATCACAAACTATTATATGATCAGCACAGTTGTGGATCATAGAACAATTAGAAGCAAACCCACCTAAAAGGAATAGAAAGCAGGAAATAATCAAACTTAGAGCTGAAATCAACACAACTGAAACAAAAAGAACAATACAGAAAATCAATGAATCAAAGAGTTGGTTCTTTGAGAAAGACAACAAGATAAATAAAACCTTACCCAATTAACCAAAAAACAGAGAGACAGAGTATCCAAATCAAGATAATCAGAAATGAAAAGGGGGACATAACAACAGACCCCCAGGAAATCCAGAGAATTATCAGGTCATACTTTGAAAATCTATACTAAACAAAAATGAAGAAACTAGAAGAAATGGACAACTTTCTGGACGAGTACTACTTACCAAAATTAAATCAAGATCAGATTGAAGACCGAAAAAGTCCTATAACAACAAAGGAAATTGAAGTTGCCATTAAAAGTCTCCCCAATAAAAAAAAAATCCCAGGCCCAGAGGGTTTCAGTGCAGAGTTCTACCAGACATTCAAAGAAGAACTAATACCAATACTCCTCCAACTGTTCCATACAATAGAAACTGAAGGAATATTGCCAAACTCTTTTATGAGGCCACAATAGCTCTGATACCCAAGCCACTCAAAAATGCAACAAAGAAAGAGAATTACAAACCAATTTCCCTCATGAACATTGATGCAAAAATTCTTAAAAATTTCTAGCAAAAGAAATCCAACAACATATAAATAAGTTATTCAACATGATCAAGTAGGTTTCTTTCCAGAAATGCAGGGATGGTTCAACATACTAAAAATGGAAAGTGTCATCCATCATATAAACAAATTGAAGAAAAAAAAACCACATGATCATTTCCTTAGATGCTGAAAAACCCTTTGACAAAATCCAACATGCCTTCATGATAAAAATCCTGGAGACATGAGGCATACAGGGAAAATACCTAAATATAATAAAGGCAATTTAATAAAAGCTGATGGCCAACATCAAACTAAATGGAGAAAAACTCAAAACAACCCCACTAAAATCCAGAACTAAACAAGGCTGTCCCCTCTTCCCTTATCTATTCAACTTCGTTCTCAAAATTTCAGCTAAAGTTATAAGAGAAAGAAAGAAGATTAAGGGAGTAAAAAATGGTAAGGGAGAGGTCAAAATATCTCCCTTTGCAGATGACATGATTGTATATATAAGTGACCCACATAATTCTACAAAACAACTTCTACAGCTAAAATCACCTTCAGAAATGTAACAGGATACAAGATTAAATAAAAGAAATCAATAACCCTCTTTTACACTAATGATAAAAGGGCTGACAAAGAAATATGGTAAACATCACCTTTTACAATAGCTGCAAATAACATTAAATACCTTTGTGGAACAATAACTGAAGAAGTATCAGATCTGTGTGACAAAAATTTTAAATCTCTGAAGAATGAAATTGAAGAGGATATAAGAACATGGAACAATCTCAGAAAAGGGAAAGATCTCCCATGTTCCTGGATAAGTAGGAACAACACAGTGAAACTGACAATCTTACCAAAAGCAATCTACAGATTCACTGCAATTCTCATCCAAATACCAACACATTTTTTTACAAACCTTGAAAGAACAAACCTCAATTTCATTTGGAATAAGAGGAAAGCAAAGATTGCCAAAACAATTTTGCTTAACAAAAGAACCTCAGGAGGCATCACCATCCCCGACTTCAAGTTATACTACAGAGCTACAGTAATAAAAACAGCCTGGTACTGGCATAAAAACAGACTTGTGGACCAATGGAATAGAATTGAGGATCCAGACATTAACCCAAAAACCTACGAACACCTGATCTTTGACAAAGAGGCCCAAAACATTCAATGGAAAAAAGATAGTATATTTAACAAGTGGTGTTGCCATAGCTGGATGGTAGTCTGTAGAAAAATACAAAGATCCAAACCTATCAGCTTGCACAAAACTCAAATCCAAGTGGATCAAAGACCTCAACATAAACCCATCAACACTGAACTTGATATAATAGGAAGTGCGAAATACCCTCCAACGTATTGCCACTGGTGACCACTTCCTAAATATAACTCCAGTAGCGCAAACATTAAGAACAATAATCAAAAAGTGGGACCTTCTGAAACTGAGAAGCCTCAGTAAGGCCAAGCTCACAGACAATATGACAAAATGACAGCCTGTAGAATGGGAAAAGATTTTTTTCCAACCCTACAAGTGACAGAGGATTGACGTGTAAAATATATAGACAACTCAAGAAACTAGAGCATAAAACCCTTAAATAACCCAATTACAAATGAGGTTCAGAACTAAAAAGGGAATTCTCAGCAGAAGAATTATAAATGGCGGAAAGGCACTTGAAAAAATGCTCAACATCTTTAGCCATCAGAGAAATGCAAATCAAAACAACTTTGAGATACCACCTTATACCTGTTAGAATGGCAAAGATTAAAAGCACAGATGGCAGCCTATGCTGGAGAGGATGTAGAGCAAGAGGAACAGTCCTCCCTTGTTGGTGGGAGTATAAACTTGTTCAGCCACTCTGGAATGCAGTATGGCAGTTTCTCAGAAAACTGGGAATCAATCTCCCCAAGGATCCAGCTATACCACTACTGGGCATATACCCTAAAGACGCACATTCACACTCCAAATGCATTAGCTCAACTATGTTCATAGCAGCATTATTTATATTAGCAACAACCTGGAAACAACATAGATGCCCCTCAATTGAGGAATGGTTTAGCAAGCTGTGGTAACACATCTAAACAATAGAGTTATACTCAGCAGTAAGAAAAAATGATATCCTAAAATTTGCATGCAAATGCATGGATATGGAGAATATCCTCCTGAGTGAGGTATTACAATCCCAGAAAGGGGAGCAGGGGATGTACTCACTCTTTAGTGGACTTTAAAAAAATAAAAAGAGAGAGATATCATTGTACACAAGAGTTCAAGGCTAGAAAGTACTAAATGACACAATGCCTCACATCTGCACTGATGGCCTCTGGCAGAGGTTTGGGAGAGGAAAGACTTGTTTTCTTTAAGAGTCTGGCCACAGGGAGTTTAATTATGCTTCAGTAAGTAAATGAGCAGCATGAATGTGCAGTTTGATAAATGGGGAGATCATAAGACTGAGTATGATTCTAACAGGTCTGATGTCTGAGTTTGAGGGGGTACATGATGTAAAAATACCTAATAATAAATAAACATATACATATAATGAAATACTATGATTAATATCAAGGTTCCGCTGGCTTTGTAACTTTTAAAAGCTTTCTTTTGGGGGGGCAGTTTGAAAGAATGAAATTTATTTTGATGATACATACAACTATACAAACAGAAAATGCACACAGTAAATCATAGCTCAAAGCTCTGACTTCCTCTGCAGAGCAGGTTATCTAACAACCCTACAAAGGGTTTTGTTATGATAATTTATTTCTATTACTTTTTTATTATGAATAAAGAAGTCACATTTTCTATCCTTGTATATCCTTATTCCAGGTCCCTTCCCCCTCCCACCACATCAGGTCATTCTCTCTTCTCCACAACTCCCTATCTCCTGCCCTACATGGACAGGAGGTCCCAAGGTCCCAATATTGCTCAGTTTAGCCTACACTCCTGGCAAATTCAGTTTTCTCCCCATAACATGGACTGAGTCAGGTGTTCCTCTAGGTGGAATGGGATCCCAGGTGCCAGTCCAAGGTGTTTCAGATCCCATACTGTTCAGTGGTGGTGGTTTGCAGCTTGGACATGCTTTGCTTTTTTTTTTTTTTTTTTTTTTTTTTTTTTTTTTTTTTTTTTTTTTTTTTTTTTTTTTTTTTTTTTTTTTTTTTTTTTTTTTTTTTTTTTTTTTTTTTTTTTTTTTTTTTTTTTTTTTTTTTTTTTTGTATAGAGTCCACTAATGAGTGAGTACATCCCCTGCTTATCTTTTTGGGTTTGTGATACCTCACTCAGGAGGATATGCTCCATATCCATCCATTTGGCTGCAAATTTTAGGATATCATTTTTTCTTACTACTGAGTAGTACTCCATTGTGTAGATGTACCACAGTTTGTTAATCCATTCTTCAGTTGAGGTTCAT
>PVIH01025274.1:0-20997 GCA_004025045.1 Sigmodon hispidus
AAAAATTCAGAGGGAAAGATGAACACAAAGAAAATATAGGTGTAGCAATCTTATTTGTATTTCTTCCCTTGATAAGCCATGCCTATCATTCTTATCCTCTGTATAGTTATTGTTAACTCTTCCACATTTTAAATTCTTTTTACTGTGTTTTTTTTTGATAAATACAAAATAAAGAAGGAAGAAAAAAAAAGAAAATAAAAGCTACTTAATGAGAAAGCAATCTTTATAATATTTCCAAATTATGGTTTACTTTCTAACAAAGCTGTGTGTTGTTTTTTTATGTAATAGTGTTACTTTCATATTTGAAACAGTTTAGTTCTATTTGGACTGAATTTTGATCTGAGATTTAATATCACGGAGATAAAGCTCAGAATGTGTAAATGCATTTGGATCCGATTAATCTATAGTAAGGTATTACATTCTGCAGTTTGCCAATTTATCATTTCATCACTATAATGTTTCAAGGACAATAACTTATAATAAAAGTAAGATAAACTGATTGTTAAGGGCAAGAATTTGTGGGAAGTGTATGTAATATTGTCAGAAGTTAATAAAAAAATTAGACAGATTTCAATTTATAAAGCTGCATGGGCTCATGATTCTGAAATACGGTGCTTGATAGCCATTCAGCCATACCCATGCATGTTCTGTACACACTGATCCAGCTTTCTGCAATAGCTGACCTGGTGACCAGAGAATAGTAATTGCAGCATGCCTATGATGTCAGACTAGTTTCTTTGGTTAATCTAATCACTGACAGTTTTTCTTTTTAAAGAACAAGGACTAGAGAATTAGTTACAGCCTGGAGCCTGGATATAACTGCTGATCCAAAGGCTCTTCATCAGGTTGAGGTAGCAGAGCACAAGGCGTCTATATAAAATTCCCAGTGACATGTTGCATGATAGAATAAGCATGGTCTAAAATGCAAGCGATTATTTTTTTTAACAGAGAAAAAGCATGATTGCATTCTTTTAAAAGTACCCTGCCTATGAAAAACCAATTTAGTTCCATTAATGAAAAGGATGTGAGATGTGAGTGAGAATGTATTATGGAATTATAGTTCATTAATTCTTCAAGTACGTAATTTTCCAGGCTCCTGGTCCCCCACTGATTTCTGCACACTCTCAAAGGTCCCACTAAATATGAACAAAAGGAAATATAATCCCGTTTCTGTATTGTGTGTGGTGATGGTGGTATCCCACAATGGAGTGAAATGTTGTGAAAAGGATGTTTCCCATGATTGCTTCCCCATGAAGCACTGTTAACATTTCTTTGTTTTCAAAAATTGATCACTCACAGCCCCACAGATGACTGAGATCATGACAGTGTTCTATTATGTGGTCAATACCATCAAGAAAGATGACACTTGTAACAATAGAAGCTGATAATTCAGTACACTTAATTAGGCATGATGAATTGGATATATGCTTCAATTTTTTCTAGCTTGTATGTAATAAATTTTCCCCTTGGTATTAGTGCCTTGAAATATGTCGATATCCATTAAAATATAAACTAAAAAATTTTCACTAATTGTGAGACACAATTATAATCTTGAATATTAGCTCAAGAAGCTATGTTCCGATTTCCTGCTTTTTATAAGGATTTTCTTTTTAAAAAATAAAATGGCCTATTCATCGCTCTGCCAACAAGTCCTTGAAATTTAAATTGCTTCATTTCCCATATCTCAGACTTGAGCAAATTATTACCATGAATACTGTGTCAACTAGGGAAGGATCAGACATGTCTGAATAAATGAACTGAAATGTATTATGTCCAAATTTAGCAAAGTGAGTGGTCCTGCTTTCTAGCCTTATAAAGATAGCCAATTCTCCAAGTGACCTGCAGAAGCTGTGCTGAGGATTCTATTGGGACTCTTCTATAAGGAATCAGGGTCAGAGCAAGCCTGTTGTGCTTATTATGAGGCTCAAAGCACAGCGGCACTTATATGTGGAGGGAAAGAATCCAGGTAGAATCTTATAAAGAAGTAGTCCGAGGCAGCTGCATGAACAAAAGCCAGTTGGGAAGCAAAGGGAGAATCCACAGTACAGGTCTGTCTTCAGATAGCCCTGGCTCATCCTGTTTAGATGGGTTAGGGTCAGGGTTACTGCCCTGAGTAAATGGGGCAGTCTTTCTAGTTTTATCTATTCATTTCTCCCTTTTTTATATATTTTTTTGCATAGCCTTCAGGGTCTGCCACTTGGGGCACAAGACACAGCCACAAGTTAGCAATTAGCTGGCACTGTTAACCTCACGTCAGCAAAGAACTCATTGATGTGGTACATGGTTAAATTAGAGAATATTGTTGAGTCCAGTCAGGTAATTACTTATTTTGTCACACATTTACTGTCAATTTACTTCATCAGTCACTGATGTCTTGGGGACATCAGTAAGTATTTGCCAGATGAGGGAATAGACTAACTTTGGGTACAATGCTAATACATCTACGGATGTGTTATTGAAACATCACAGTGAGAGCTGAAGTGTTTCAGCATCATAGATGCAGGATGAGAAGTTCTTATCCTTAACCTCAGGAAGGTCACTGCTAGAGACCGACAACTGTATGTTGAACTAAATAAAAAGATGCTTCTTTCAACTCAGATTTAAAGAAGCTTCTAGATCTTCAACTGTATATTAATTATAACATTTTGTTCAATATTAGTCACAAGAATGTCATATTGGGGATACAAATATTCCAGTGAGTGCAGTGTCCAAAGAAAGAAAATGCAGCTGACAGTGAGAACATAAGATGATACCATTCTCTACATTATTGGTAAAACAGCACACAAGTCAGGAAAGAAATAACCCTCCAATGAGTTATGAAGGACATTTCTTATTTTTTCTTTTATTCAGAGAAATTCTATTATTCCACAAGCCATCATTTTATTTCATTTTGGTACAATATATTATGAGCCAATGATTCAAATATTGATTTATGATTAAAATAATTTTGTTTTAAAAAATCATTTTGCAGTTGACAGGACTGAACCCACTGAGGCCTGTACATGCTAGGTAGGCATTCTCTATCACTGAGCTATATTTACAATCTATATTTTCAGTTTAAGAAAGAAGACACAGACGATGTATGCTCACCAAGGCTGGCACTCAAAGTGAATTGGGGTACCTTGGGGTACTCTGCACCCAAGGTCAGAGTGAGCAGCAAGACCCTGATCTCCTCATGCCTGACTTGCCCTCTCACAATGAGCACTTGATGAAATCCCAGAGGTGAGGGGACACTGACACAAGACACTCCCTCAGCTGACCAGCAGGTGCTCAAGTCAGAGAAAATTAGGAACTGGTCCAGTGTTCAAAACAAAACTGCAGAAAAAACAATCAGAACTCCCCCCCAAAAAAAAACCGCCAAAGCAAAGCAACAACAATAAAAAATTTTCACATGAAAAAGCAAATTTAAATTGAAAATCTACGTCAAACTTCTGAGGTGTAAATAAATGTAAGGAATGGAATTCAGGTGTGAATTCCTGACTAGTAATCGCAGCTATAACACAGACAAATGGAACTTATCTCCTACAAGAAAAGGCAACTCCACACCAGAGGGGACATCTCATGAGGGCCTCTAAGTATGTGGAGGAAATGACAGTTGATCAGAGATAAGATTAAATATGAGAGTTGATTAGTGATAAGATAGCAGAGAACAGCCAGTAAAGACGTTTTTCCACCAACACTGATGGCCTAAGTTTGAAGCCCCCTACCACTAAATGTCTGTATGCCACTTTTAATAGAATTTGAGGATATAAAGCAAAGAAGCCACCCAATCTTACTTTGTGACAATGTAAGATGATATTTCATATAAATGTATCATAAATTTCATTTATAAGCCTGCATTTATAAGCCAGCCAAAGGAAAATGCGTTTGAATCAAAGGTGTTAGGGATTGAAGAATGTTTCTTTCTGTTTCTTTTGGTGAGAACACTCTTACTTACACACACACACACACACACACACACACACACACACAAACACGATTACCTTTACATGTGCAAGTGATGTCACTGAATTCTTGGATTATTTTATTAATTAATTAATTAATTAACTGCCTCCTCTCCTCCCAGTCCCTCCCCCCAACCTCCCTCTTCCTTACCCCAATTCACTCCTCTTTTCTCTTCAGGAAAAGGCAGGCCTCGAATTGAGCACTATGAACTCTTCATTCTTGTATATGTAAAAGTGCGGTTGCCAAATGGGTCAATTTTTCCATCTTCTATATTTTCAATGTATGCTTTCCTCATTAAGGAAGATAGTATATATACTTTTCTAAGAAATTCGATACAGAATGCTCAACACATTGACACCACATGCAGATCTTTTCTCGCTGGCTTTGCAGCAAGTTTACTATACTAGCTAGAGGATCATGTAGAATAAATTCAGTGAAAATTAAAAGATAGATCTTGCTTTGTTGTAAATGATTCTGGCCTGGGCTTTCTGGTCCTGAACTAGAGGTTTGGTCCCACTCTCAGCCCCGCTTAGCCTCAAATAATCACACACAGGCTTATATTATTTTTATGATGATTGACCTAAGACCCAGGCATATAACTCGCTAACTTCTTCATCTGAACTCAACCCATCTTGTTCAGCTGCACAGCTTGGTACCTTTTCTCAGAGCAGCATTTCAGCTTCTTTCCTCCGTGTCTGCTGCCATCTCCTTGTTGTGTCTGTGGTGGCTCTTTCTGGTGGCTCTCTGGCATCTGTGTCTGGTGTCTGTCTCTGTTCTCAGATGTTCCCGAGTTTTCTTAACCTGGTAGCCCTGCCCACACTTCTTGTTCGCCTTTGGCCAATCAGCTTTTTATTAAAACCATAGGCGGGACAAATATTTACGACATTACCAGCACAATCCCACAACATTGCTTGCTTCCCTATGTTTTACCTAACATACTACATGCTGGTTTCTTACATGTCTGGCTCATGGTCTGCCACTTTTTCCCTAATATAAGCTCATGGATGGAGTAATCACCTTCTTTTCCTCATTATTACATTCTTGGTGCATAATACATTACTATGCACATAATAAGAGGAAAATACTTGTTTACCGAACAGGTGATTCAAAACAATAGCGTAGTAATAGTACATGAGCCTTGTGTTGACTGCTATTAGCTCCCCTTTTAATGAGTTAATATGATAGTGTCTTAGAGAGACAGAGATAAAACAGTAGCTGAAGCAGGAAAATTTAATTTTAACCAGGCACCAGCTGGCAGGTAACTGTACAGACTCCTTGTGATTAGAGGCTTGGTGAGTGTCTCAGTTTGCTGTACTTGTGGTACAATGTGTTGACACGTTCCCATATGGCTGAGACTTCAGCATAGAGGTAATGTGTACGGAAATGTGACAAGAAGTCTTGTCCAACAGCCACGGCTTTGGTGGCCCAGCACCTCCAGTCTCCGATAACATGTGACACCTGCATTTTCCTTGTTGAATATAATGGGGTTGACAGACGATGTGAACCCCATGTTGACAGAGTACACGATTCTCCCTTGGCCCGCTGTAAAGCAGGTGAGGCACAGAGCACAGTGTTTGTGATGCAGCAGAGCTCAGCACACATTATCATTCCCCACCATCACCATATTCCCACTGTCTCTCCTCCAGGAGACTGCCTAACTCTTCTTTCCCTCTCATTCCCTACAGTCTCTCCACAAATTTCCAATAGTTAAAACACAGAATGGTTTTCTTTGGTTGGTGGATCCTACCTATAATGTTAATGATAGATTTAGTCTGGTTTCCATTCATTCAAATGCCTCAGCAAACCCTAGACTCCCCTGGCTTTCTGCTCTAGGCACAATGGCCTCCTTGTCATCCATTAGATGTGCCATGTTGTGCCCTCCACAGGTTCTTGGCGTACACATTATGTCCTCTCCAAAGAATAGACTATACTGCCCTTTCAAGTCTCCTGCTTGACCCACAATCCCTCAGGTTTTAGCCTACCCCAATCATTCAAGTGAATGTGTCAGGCCTGTCCCTGCCCCAGACAAAGTGATGATGATGATTTCTGTCTAGCTGTTCACTGGCCCCTATTGACCTGTAGCACTGTGTCACATACCTGAAAGTCATCAGTGAGACTGTTTGGTCAGGCTTCTGTTCTCTCTCAGCCTAGGATGCTAGTGAAACATCATCAGCATCATCATCCCTAACGCCATCATCACCACTATTTTACTGCTAGGCGGGTGCCCTCCTAACAGCTTATTCCTACACTCTGCTAGTTAAAACCAGCTCCAACAGAAGTACCAGATGTCTCTGTGTTTATATAGCAGTAATCCTAATACCCTGATCTAATCTTCTGACTCAAACAAATCTGATGGACATTTTGGAATTCTGCTTAGTTCTCGACAACTGGAGATAACTTGTGTCTTTTGTTTGTTTGTCTTTTAATCTCATGAAAACTTGTGTGCTCTGAGAGACTGTCAGTACTCTCTTTAGAATTTAAATATTTGGAATAAAAGTTGGGCTGTACTGATCTTTCAGTATCCCACAGCACAAAATACTATTTCTTAAGTTCAGACAGAAGGTAAACACCTATTAAGTTGAGTTCTTTTGATACCATATTTTCTGATTTTAGGCTGCTCTTAGGCCCTTCCTACTAAGTCTTCAGATCACTGGTATTTCAGTGGCTTTCTTCAAAGCAGTATCTGTCCTTTTATAAGTACTTTAAACATAATTAAGCCTTTAAGATATGTCATATGTATGTAAGATGAAATACCAAGAGACTCTCTATATATTAAGTATAAAACAAACCCACCATCTCATCAGAGAACGTTCCAGTTTTAAGAAACCACATTAAAGAATTTATATGCATTAATTTTTCATACAGTATATTTGATTGCATTCTTTCCCTTTCTAAACTCCTCCAAGACCCTTCTACTCACACCTGACTTCATGTTCTTTCAAAACAATTCATTTTGAAACAATATCAGTTTACTCCCTTAAGCTGGCTTTATTGTTCAAAAATTGCTATGCATTTATAAAATAGAAATTCTTTCTGAACCTATTCATACACTAATATAGGAAACAAATCCAGAAGGCTTGGGCTTGCTCTATTTGAGAAATTGGCTTTAAATCCAAAAAAATCACTATAAGAACCCCCTGGGTGCCTTCTACTAATGAGGTCCATGTTTCGGTTCCCTTTGTGTAACAAGTATGCATTTCTCAAATGCTGTGAAAAGTAGAAAGAGCTTCAGTTTGAACTTTAAATTATTGCAGTAATTTTAAGGTCAGTATAGTAGGGGATATTACTACAAGATGATTACTGTTATAAAACAATTACATGGTTAACATCATTTTGAAGCAAATATTTTTTAAGTATAAATATTTGCAGAGAGCAATTACATTTCAACTTCCTAATGCTTTAGGTAATTATATAAGCACTCTATTTCTATTTTAGGTATTCTCTACATGTATATAACTGTAGATTTCTCTGTAAACAAATGTAGTACTTTTTAGTTGTAGACTGAAACCTATATTTAAGCCATCAGTTTGTACTTACCATTGTGTCTCTAATGGACAGCTATTTGCATGTACATAATTACATAAAAAAGAAGCAATACTCTTCACTCTTCAGGAATTAAGTTTAAAACATAAGGGCATTTGTGTTTCCATTCTGCACTGCCTATTTTGGAACTGGAGGAAGGTTAGATGGATGGTTTATAGTGAGCTGTATTAAGAGGTACCACATTCCCTAAGGATCTTATTGCAATACACTCTTACAAATAACTAAGCTGAAGGCACTGGTGCAATCCTGTGGCCCAAGTGCAAAGAAACTGCAGCACCAGGACCAGAAAACTTGTTCTCTGTCTCAAAAAATAAAAAAAAGAAAAACATGAATAAAAATGTGGACACTGTGCCTCTATTATTGTTTGTACACAGACAATCAGCATCCCAATGGAAGAAATGACTTACTCCATGGCAACTCACAGCACTTAGACTCTGATGCATAGGAGACACTAAATGACTCATTTTAACTACTTTATCTTGTAAACATTGTTTGGAATAAATATGTAGTCATAAAGATTCAGGTTGTTTTCAAGTAAGAGTTATGATTTTCAAATGCTTTAAAGCCATTTTTGTCTTAATATGTAACAAGATCATTAATGTATACTGAAAAACATGATTGAAAGTAAGATCTTGTTTCTCCAATTTCTATAAAGTATCTTCTCATGCCATCATCCTTGCTTGGCATCTTTGTTAATGTTAGCTATAATACAAACTCTTACTTTGAGTAAGAGCATTCATTTGCTATCTGGCCAGTTGTGGTGGAATGTTCTCTGTGTGCTGTAAATAAAGGAGCTCTTTTGGCCTATGTGAAGCACCATAGGAGTGGGTGGAGAATCAGAGGACAGACAGGTAGAAGGAGGGTGGAGTTAGCCAGTCGCCATCAGACCCCTGAGAAGAACAGACATGTAAGAAATACAGGTGAGCCACGGGCTGGGCCACGTCGCAGGTAGATTAGTAGATTACTAGAAATGGGTTGAATTAAGATGAAAGAGCTAGCTAGTAATGTGCTTGAGACATGGGCCAAGCAGTATGAAGATAATATAAGTGTCTGATTCATTTCTTTGGGGACAAAAGCCGCCGCGGGCCAGGTACAAAACCTTTGGCCCAAATGGGTTGGGAAACTTTTTACAACAGCCAGTAGTCTCTTCCCACATGTTTCCTCTTCCTAATTTCCAACTTTATAACTTTAATTTGGAGTGGTTTCATTATATTCTAAGCACTAACAAATAGATATAAGTTGATCTGAAAAAAAGTATGATCTGATCCTGGGGATATACTGGCTAGTCTTGTGTGGGGACAAAAGGGGAGGTGGGGAGGCAGATTGGAGCCTGGAAAGCACGCCACATGACAGCCAGAAGTTTTTTTTTGTTTGTTTTTTTTTTTTTAAACTTTATTTATTTATTATTTATTTATTTATTTGCCTTGGTGTTTGCCTGGAACTGGAACTACAGACAGTTGTTAGCTGCCATGTGGGTGCTGGGAATCGAACCCGGGTCCTCTGGAAGAGCAGACGGTGCTCTTAACCACTGAGCCATCTCTCCAGCCCCAAGCCAGAAGTTTTTAAATTCAACCTTACACAAGTTTGAACTTCTGTTAAATAAACACAGTAGGTTGAAAAAATTAGAAAGTGACCAGATCCTTTGTTTTTCTCCTCAAATGTTTCTCAGGCTAACTCTCCATCTTCAGCTAGGGCCCAAAGAAGTGCAAAATAAAGGCAGGAACTGGGTTATATAGAAGCAGCTGTTTGAAATTTGCAGAAATGGAAATGAGTGTGAAGCAGTTACAGGGAACCCTGTGAATGGCAGGTCTTCATTATTCTTTGAAGCCTATCTTCACAAACTTAAACTGTAGCGGGGCAGAGATGTGTATTTCTTGGTCAGCTGCTCGGGAGTAGAAAGGAGAAGACTGAGGACCACATCTGACAAGGGCTATGGCTTTTCTGGGGACAACTGTAGTCACAAAGAGACCCTTATAATGATGAACCAGCCCAGGTAGGCTTATTATGAACTATGGAGTCAAGTTAGGATTATACCAAAGGATTAAAGATTCCATCTTCTTTAAGTAAAAGGATTGATATTTTCAATAAGGACAAACAATGTGTGAAATCACTGGGGTAGATGAGATGGAAGCGGTAATTAGTAAAGGTGTGATCACGAGAGTGACATACTGATAACTGAAGACCAAGGTAAGGTTACAATCACAAGAGTGTGCACCTGAGGTGGAATGAAGGAGGTGTGGCCCCAGAACTGAACAATCACCATATGGGTTGGGTGGTCCACAGGCACATTGAAAGTGTCAAGGGGAAAATGGTGGAGGAATAAAGGGGGCCACATGTAGAAATCCACAATGAATGAAAGGAGCAAACAAAGAATGGGGGGGGGTGTATAGCATGGTGGGATAAAATACAAAATATAAAAATTTTTAAGCCAGAAAAAAATTTGTAATTACCAATGTTCCCACTATATTACATTAGGCAATTTTATTACCTATAATAATACTTTATGTTATGTACTATTTATGTGCACAACGTTTAGACAAACTCCTGAGATGTAATTGACATGAAAATAGGGAAGTTTTCATCTATCTGCATCACTACAAGATCCAAGGATTTAGAAAAGCTGACAGACTCATTTTAACTATTTATGAATGAGTATGGAAATACATAAATAAAATTACTTATTAGGCATTTACTACATGTAACCAGTAATAAAAACACCCCAGACTTAGAATGCCATTTCCTGAATTTGTACAATTTTCCACTAATATAGAAACTGACGTCTAGAGACAGATAACATCAGTGAACTCTAAAGCATGATTCAAAATGCTGCATGTATTCAAAAGTAAAGAATCTTACTTCAGCCACCTTGGCTCAAATGTCCCTCCTTTAAGGATGCCTTCCCAACAGACTACAGAGGTCATGTTCACCATGATATATATCAGTAGCACCTTCAGCTCTGAATGCAAAGGCAGCTAAACAATTAGACTTGAAAATGTATCTCTTCTTTCTCTTCTGACACTTTATGCTCCATGAGAGAAGAAAAACTCTGCCTTTTCCAAGCCTGGATATCTAACACCTACTTATAGAGTTTGTCAGAATGAACCTTCTGCAGGACAAATATTCCATGACGGAGCAGTGTGAAAAAAAAAGTGTCATTAAAAATGCTGATTATGTCCTAAGAATTGTTGACAAAACAACCGTGAATCTGATCCCTTTTATTATGGGACACTTTTGCCACCAGCAACTCTCTTGTGATTTAGTACCAACTCTTGGTTTCATGGGTAAAGTGGACTGACATAGCCGGTCCTCACTTATATAGTTGTTTCTCTGGGAAAAAAATTAGAAGAAATAATACATTTGATTCATGTTTTCCAGTTCCCTTTAAAGGAAATAGAATTAATCTGATTCCTTTTCTAGTTTTCTCCAGGGTAACTTTTTAGAGTTTTATTTTCACTCTGCTTTTCTCAGAGCAAAAGACTATAAATTCTGTGGACAATTGCTGTTGCTTTAGTTACCAGACTTCTGGGCACGAGAAGATGGCACAGTGGGTCATATTAACAAGACAGCTAAAGTGAAGTGCAGTGTGGGCTGTCTCTGTGCTTATCTCTCAGTCAGTACTCTTGATGCTATTAACACACATGGCCTTCTAATAGCCAAGACTGTAGCATTTGATCCAGTTGCAGGGCGTTCTGGCTTTGTCTGTTCAAACACTCCTGAGATCAAGTATAGCATTAGTTGTATTCATTAAATTCTCCTTTTTAGAAAATATTTTCAAAGTTGAGAACATTCCTGCCATTCTTATGTACAGTCCATAAAAACATACTTGTGTGAATCCCTTTTTAGGGACTTGGCATTGCCCAATTTTACACAATTTGACTGGTATTCATTACACCAGTATGAAATAGTGAAATTTGAACATGATGTAAATGTCTATTCATACAAGAAAGACACAGTAAATTATTATCCATATACACACAGAGAGAATATGATGTAGCTTTCAGGACTGAGATAAAGCTAAATGCATGTTTAACCTATAGACTATACAATTTCTTACTTGGAGGAAGCATGCAGATTACAAGATGATGAGTACTGCATCCCATCTGCATAGTCTATGGGTGTGCATGTTGCATAAGTATGCTGAAAAAAGCCTGTATGCTTACATATCAAATGCTTAGCAGCATTCATGTCTAGGACAGAACTGTTGTTTTTTAAAAGTGGAGCCCATGAATTCCCTGTGGTGGTGGGGTTACCACGGTATATTTAACAATATATTTCATGTGTAGCTGTTCTGCCATGTGACCAATGGAAGCTTTGCCAGATATTGCTAGGTGTAGGCAGAAGCAGTGGCCTTTGATGCATGATTATACAATGATTGTTACAATATGTATTTATTAGATATATCATACACATAGAAGCATTTTTAAAGCAAGGAGTTTTTAAATGCTTAGTTTGAAGTGAATTGCTATTTTCCTGGACTGTATTCAGAGTAGTAATATCTAATCACATGTCTAATTTTTAATTTCTCCAACTTCTGTTAAGGTACTTAAAATAATTATTCTGAATTTATAAAATGATTAATATAATAATATATACTACTCACTCCCTTTGAAAGCATCTTAACATCACCTTTTACCTTCCACAATGAAAAATAAAGAAAAACCTCATAAATGATTCCATGCCATACAAAAGTAGATACACTGCAGCAGTTCATTTTTCTCTCTCTGACTCTAAAACATGGTAGCATGCAAATTATTAAGATATGAGGCTATAGTTTGAGGGAGAAACGGCTCAGGTTTTTTTTAATCTGTGCTGTGTTTTCAGTGCCTAGAAGAGTGATGCATCCAAATCTGACATACAAAAAGCCTAACAAGGTCACGTGAAATGCCAAATAAATACACAACATACATACCAAGATATATATATGTATATATATATACATACATATATATATGGAAAACATGGACTTATAGTCATAATTAGCTCTAACTTGGATGAAATCAGGTTAAAAATAATGATTAAGATCATTGATGATGAACAATAGCACCTTAAAATATCTTATATTTGTAATCATCACAATGACTCAACTGCATGTTATAATACATAATTGCTAATATGTACAGTGTTTTGTGCTTTATATGTATTTTCACCATTAAGTAATGGTGAAATATTCTGAAATTGTATGCCTCCTCTTTACTCACCTCTGTAGCTCAGACTGGCCTCAAACTCTATAATCCAAAGTGTTCTAAACAATCATGACCATTCTGTCAAGGAAGCCAAAGGCTAGAATTCCAGACTTGTACCAACATACAAGGATAAAACGGTATATGTTCTTTTTTTCTATGTCTAATAACTTGGGTTTTTATGATTTAAGGAATCATGGGAGTCACAAAGAGTGTCGGGAGCCAATTCTTTTTCATTTAGGGTGAGAGAACACAGATTTTATTGCCCAATAATTCCAATTTATTAAATACTTTTTTAAAAATTAAATACTTAGATTTTTCTAAAACTCACTTCTAACTCAGTGAAACTTTGGATTACAAATATGAATATGTTTTCATGATGGTATGAGTTGGCTTAAACGTTGAATTTGTGTATCAGATCACCTGACCTCAGAGGAGCTGAATGTAACACATGCAGTACACCTGGTAGCAATAAATGGACTCTGCCCTGAAAAATCCTCTTTAAAGTCATCCTCTGGGAAACAGGAACAACTGCCATACTTTACCGCTGAGACTGAGTGTCTGTAGCAGGAAATGTTTCTGCCCTGTCATCGCATCCAAGAGGCTCCTCAGTCTGCCAAAATTAGTTACCTGCCCTTGGGATGCTGTCTTTAGAACCCTGATGTTCTACAGTACGCTTTCCTGATGATTTTTCTTTTTATGCCACAGGACATCAGATGTGGCAAAGAACATAACTGAAATGTTATTTCTGAATGTATGTGTGTATGTGTTATTTGACGGCAGGTAACACCAAGGGAAAGAATGTGACACAGGTATGAAGCTGAGTAAAGCCATCAGTTATATATTCTCTTTTTATTACGGGTATGTGTGTGCACACGCATGCATTCATGTGCATGTGTGTATGTGTGTGTGTGTGTGTGTGTGTGTGTGTGATACATGTTGCCATGTAACTATATTTCTAGTCTCTGATTCATTAGCGTGTAGATTCACACTGTTGTATGATTCTCATCACTACCTGGTCCACCCCAGACAGAAACTGTGGCTGGGATGTAATGGCTACCCATTTACTTCTGGTCTCTGGGAACATGAAATTAACTTTCCAACTATAACTTCTTTCAGCCTAAGTGATGCTATTTAAGATGTATTTAGCACATGGCTTGAGTCAGTCACTGTGCTGTGTTTTTGATGAATTAGTTCATTTCGTACATAGACATAAACTCCTCTGCTTGGAGGAGGAAGGAAGGTGGGGTCATTTGCCCAGCATCACATGGTCCTGGGTTAGAGGAGCTGAGACCAGCACGAGCATCCTGGCTCCCATTTGATGGTCTCGCTGCTTTCTACATTTCAGAAACTCTGGGTGCCAACTTTATATTCAAGCTTTTCATGCCTCTTAGCGAGCTAAGTTTAAAAACAGATAAAACTTCTGAACATAAAATATATTCCCTTATGGCATCTAAATGCACAAAGAAGGGTGGTAGGCTTGTCCTTTTACTCTCTCTAAACAGGAAATGGCATTAGTATTAAGTCATCTGTGCTAGAAGTGCATCCTTTAAGGGCAGTTTTACATGGAATGCTTGATTGTAGTTGGGCCAATAAAGGAAAACAAAATTTCATGTCTAGAATGACTAATTTAAATTTCTCTAACAGAAAACCTGCAACATTTGTTCTGATCCCAGAAGCATTTAGTTGCTCCCACCTACGAAGCAGCATAGTGTTTCCTACCAGAATTCTACTCAAGTCTGTTACTGAAATGAACAAGCTCGGTTTCGGTCTCACTTCACTAATAAACTCCTCTCACCTGAGCAAAAACCTCGAATCCCTTTCTTTACACCCCATCTTCAAGTCACATCACTGTCTGACTCTTGGATGAGGGCTAATAATCTACTCTCTGCAATATAAGTCGTAAGTATAGATTTCTCCTTTTCCTAGCACACATGTGCAGGTGAATTTCTCAGATCCCAATGATAGCTGTTGCTGTGAGTTATTAACTGCATGTACAGTTGCTTCCCCATGTCCTGCCAGCCAGGAACCCAAGCCTCTCCCCTCGGTGGTTTCTTCTTCTTAGAGCCAATATCGCTGGAAGAGATGGCCCACTGCACTTGGAGGTTCCTCTGGTGCTACACTTTTCCTTCTCAATGTGGTCCAGGTTTGTCTCCCAAAATGGGAAGTATGCACGCTGTGTCCAGCTGAAGATACTAAGCAATCAGCTTTTCCAAAAGAAAGTCTTTAAACAGTCTGCTTGTGATATTCAAAACACTTACCATCAAAATAGATTACCATTTTTATTTTTTTTAAGTCATAAAATTACTGTGTAAATGATAGAGTGACTCTCTGGAATCACTGTTTCAGATTCCATAGGTCTAAGATAATGTCATTTTACTTTGTGATTAAGAAATATACAATATAACACAAGGGATAAATATTGGTAGGATGCATTATTGAGAGAAAAGTAAGACTCCTTCATATCTGAATCAAGGAGAGGTTCACAGAAGACTATGTGAGATCTGGACACAATAGTAAAAATAAGAGGTCATGCCCCAAAGCCAGTTACAAATACACAGATCCATCACATGCCTGCTGTGTGAATGTGACTCATTATTTAACCCCACTACTAAGCACTGTTTTATTATGATTAATGATTCTAAAAATAGACACTTTAAGAAGGTGGTTGATGTAATTCAAATGAGTTAGAAAATGAAAACTATTTAAATCACTCTTGGAATATACCAAGCTTTCATTAATGGCCAGTTGATGTATCAGAAAACTTTTGTGCATGCTCCCAAATGAAAACCACATAAAAGAGAGACTGACAGGTGTCATAACAGAGGAAGGGTCCTGGTTTAGGAAAGCAGTGTTTGGATGGTGATCATGCATCTTCTCTCACAGTAAAGAGACACTGGGTGAGTAGACAGTAGGTAGCTGACTGGCTGGCAGTCAGTAAATGACAGATGGAAGACACAGAGGTAGAAAAAGATAGGAAATTTGAAGGTTTAAAGTAAGGAACAAAAAAAAACACGTAAAATTCCAGAAATAAAAGGAATAATCTAGGAGGAGAGCAAGGTTACAAGGTGGCAGATTTGCCATCTAGAAAAATCTGATTCTGTTCACAGGTCTTTGGGGCAGAAGCAAATATATTTTGAAGCTCAGGAAAAGTTAATAACAAAACAGAGTGTGATGTGAATTTTAGGGCAGTGTATGACCTGATGAGCATGCTGCCAGTGCTAGATGACAGTTCAGACAACACAGAGAAGTTTGGCTTCAGTGTTAGGGCTTAATGAAAAATATGCTTCTCACTCTGTGACAGGTAGTCACGGAAACATGTTTAGAAAGTCTGGCTTCCATATACTTTTTTCTTCCCTCCATTTCTACTCTGTTCTCTAGTCCTGTCTCATTATCTGAAACTCTATGGTTAAAATTCTACTGCAGCTGTGTACATTGGTGCTGTTTTAAGGGGAGAAAAGGGAACGAGGGGAGATGAGTGGTCTCTTGGGCCCAGATGATGCCACATGGAGAAAGCAAAGTATCCAAGCCTGGTTTGGCAGGACATGCCTAAGCTTTTGACATACGAAGATGGGAGAATTATCCACCTGTTTATCCTGGACTACACAGTTATATACGTATATAAAAAAGGAGCCCCCTCCAAACAAAAATTACATCACCATCAACAAAACCTAGAAAGACAAGAGACAAGTCAGAGAGAGTGATGCAGAGAAAGCAGAGAAAGTGGAGATGACATGAACCCTCGGTATGTGATGACAGGCTTTGGAGAAACCATGAGACAGGACGATGCCTTCTAAAAGACTTGACAGCAGTTCAGTTCTGTAAAGCCAATAGTGTTTGGAAATAAATCAGAGTATTTAGTGCATAATCTTAAACAATTTCCAGATTTGTGATATGAGAGAAGGACAAAGGGCAAACAGGGAGACCACAAAAGAAAGAGGACACCTGTGAAAATAAGTAAGGAGGAGAAGACAAATGTCACACGTTCCTGTCACATATGACACTCAACAGGTTAATTTCAAGGATGTAGAGTAGATGACAGAGGCTAGAAAAGATAGGAGAGTCAGATAACATGTACCAAAATGCAGCTAGATGGGAGGACTTGATTCTAGTGTTCGAAAGCGCTGACAGATCTACAGCCCTGATCTGAGCATATGCATATCAAATTATCCCATTACATACCATGAATATGCAAAAAATAAATGTTCCTATGTCTGCTCCTCCAAGGAAAGAAAACAGGCTTTGGGTTTCTGCAGACCTGCCCTGAATTCCTGGCTCTCCAGTTTGATGACTATGGGACTTTGAGCAATTCACTGTCATTTTAGCTTTTGCTTCTAAAAGTGAGAATGAATAGAAAGATCTACACATAAGATAGTTGGTTAAAACACTACCATCCAGTTATGCCAATACCATTTGTTGAAGATACTATCTTTCTTCCATTAAATATTTTTGGCCTCTTTTCAAAAATCAGGTGATCATAAATGTGACCTATCACCTTGCACAAAACTCAAATTCAAGTGGATCAAAGACCTCAGCATAAATCCACCTACACTGAACTTGATAGAAAGGAAATTGGGAAATACCCTCCAATGCATTGGAACAGGTGACCACTTCCTAAATATAACACCAGCAGCATAGACACTAAGAACAATTAGTAAGTGGGACCTCCTGAAACTGAGAAGCTTCTGTAAGGCCAAGGACACAGTCAATAAGACAAAATGACATCCTATAGAACGGGAAAAGATTTTCACCAACCCTACAAGTGACAGAGGACTGATCTCTAAAATATATGGAGAACTCAAGAAATAGAGCCCAAAGCCCTAAATAACCCTATTAAAAAATAGGGTTCAGAACTAAAAAGGGAATTCTCAGCAGAATTACAAATGGCTGAAAGGCACTTGAAAACATGCTCAACATCTTTAGCCATCAGAGAAATGCAAATCAAAACAACTTTGAGATACGGTAACCTTACACTTGTCAGAATGGCTAAGATTAAAAACACAGATGACAACCTTTGCTGGAGAGGACATGGAGTGAGGGGAACACTGCTCCATTGTTGGTGGGAGTGTAAACTTGTTCAGCCACTCTGAATGCAGTGTGGTGGTTTCTCAGAAAACTGGGAATCATTCTCCCCAAGGATCCAGCAATACCTAAAGAGGCACATTCGCAACCCAAAAGCATTAGCTCACTATGTTTATAGGAGCATTATTTATAATAGCAAGAGCCTGGAAACAACCTAGATACCCCTCAACTGAAGAATAGATTAACAAACTGTGGTACATCTACACAATGAAGTACTACCCAGCAGAAAAAAAAAATCATATCCTAAAATTCACAGGTAAATGGATGGATTTGGAGAATATCCTCCTGAGCAAGCTATCACAATCCCAGAAAGAGAAGCAGGGGATGTACTCACTCATTATGGACTTAAAAGAGAGAGAGAGAGAGAGAGAGAGAGAGAGAGAGAGAGAGAGAGAGAGAGAGATGTCATTGTACACAAGAGCTCAAGGCTAGAACATAGCTAAATGGCACAGTGTCTCACTTCTGCATTGATGGCCTCTGACTGATAGATGTGTGTGAGGAGAGACTTGTTTTCTTTAAGGGTTTGGCCACAGGGAGTTTAATTATGCTCCAGTAAGTAAATGAGCAGCATGAATGGGCATTTTTGTAAATGGGGAGATCATAAGAGTGGATATGAATCTGAGAGGCCTAATAACTGAGTCTGATGGGGTGCATGATGTAAAATAACAAATATATAAATTAAAAATCTTTTAAAAAGATAGTTGTTTAACAACATAATATGCTATAAAAAGGCCATGAAATATGAACCATTCAGTAACATTTATTAAGAAGTTACATTTGATTCATAAGAGTCATTCAGAGGAATGGGGTAGTCTAAAACAAATGACTACAGCAAGTGCAGGACACGGAGGGCTGTCTCTCCATCCTATTCACCTTGCAGAAATGTAAATCTACTAAAGACCTGATTATATCCTATAAATATTCATTACATGTAAAATCTAACAATCTTTCCCATTATAATCCTATATAAGCTAAAATTAGCTGATTCATTAGCTGATTTATTCTGTTAGTTAGGCAGTTGTATTGGCATTCTTTGTGTAGTATGAACAAGTTTTGTGCGTAACAGAGATCGGCTTCCCACTAATTGTAATTAGATTTTATGGAGAGTCCTTCACTCACTGAGTGATGGCTTTAGCATCTTATAAAACATATTGCACTCTTGGTTTTTGCCCACTAATAATTGTTCACAGGCGTCTGGTTTTTAACTTGCCTAGTTTTAGCACTAATGGTCACAAACATTATTATTATTCAATAATAAATAATAAACATAATTATTGTTTTTACAAGGTCCATTAATTGATCTTCAAGCCAAAGTCCCAGTTAAAATCAATCACTTCATTTCCATTGCCTTATATATTTTTAAAAGTAACAAGTTTTAAAAGTATAAGTGGCTGATCATTATAAGGAGGAAATCTAGGTTGTTTTTAAGACTGAGTTAAGCCTTTTAAAATCTAAAGGAAAAGACTTCCTTGAGTGAGAGTGAAGGACCCTGGGTTCTAAGGTCTGACCCAGGCATCCAGTTCAAGTATTCAGCAGAGCACCCCCACGAGAACAAAGAACTAAAAATCTAAAAAGTCTGTCCCAGGAAACAGAGTGACCCAGCCCAGATAGCCATAATCAACTCAGATAGGACATAATGGTTTGGTCGAACCTGTGATTAAATACCAGAAGTTCCAAGCAGAATAGCAGTGACCAACACCTGGTTGTAAAACAAAGAGACCCCCCCCCAGCTGGCCTTAGGGCACCCCCATGACTAGTGTGATCTATCTTGTGATTTTAGACTATTGTAATCAACCTTGTGATTGTAGTATGACTTTCAAGTGACCAATCATGTATTTGCCTCAGTTTCTATGATGATTTTGTGGCTTTAGCCTATAAATGGGATGTGAGATTGTTAATTAGGGCTGCTCTCTTGCTCCCGAGACAGAGAGATAGCCTGTCTGCGTAGACAAAATTCAGTAAAACGCTCTTGTGATTTGCATCAGCTGGACTGGAGTCTGGGTTCTTGGGGCTCCCCTTCCCAAGAGGATAGTACCCCTGAGTCTGGGGTCTATCAAGAGTATTTCACATAAAGGCTACAAAGCAAGGAGGCCTTTCTTACCCAGGGACACACCCAGAGTCCGAGAAGACCAGGACCCCAGGGCTCCTTCCCATACTTGGTTCGGGTTTTGCTTTAACTACAAGTCAGACTTCATTCTTACTCAGTCTTATGTTCAGATATACTGAGAAAACTGCCCGTGGAAACCACGTGGGTGCTTACTCTCTATACACTTAATCAGCTATGGGATTGCCTCCTAGGCCCCTGCTGCAGGAATCGGTCCTGAGGTTCCCTGTGAATGCGACTGCTGTGATAACAGCTCCTGAACTTTTCAGGAGCCATTTCCTCTGGAGTCACTATGCCAGACAAAATTCACAGTTAACAGTCACTTCAAAGGTATTAGTATTATTTGGGAACCACCGGTTCTCTTCCCATTCTTTGAGTAAAATGCTCCCTGTGAAGTCAGACAGCTGGAGTACAAAACGCCAAAGAAAGAAACTGTATTTACTTCCTATGTCTTTACAGACTTCCAGTCATGCTGCTACTCATGTGCAGGAGTTTAATGACTGTTCAATACAGAGAGCGCAGAGCATCTGCTCCACAATGCCAGCTGCTATTGTGAAGGCATTTGCCATCTTAGGGTGCAGCAGGAGCATCCTAGACAAAATTCCTACTTCTCTACTCTTCAGTTCAGAGACCAAAGCAAAGCACTAGACCTTTTGAAACTCAGCTTCTCCATCTGTGATTACAACTGCTTTAGAGAGTTGGTCATTATAGGGGTTAGAGGTAAGACCATAATAACAGCAAACACTTTCTGGACCATTGCTGCAACTGTTACATGCACTAAGTCTTTAACTTCTCATTTTAAAAATGAAAATTGTTATCACTATATTCTTTTTTTCTCTTCTTTATTTTGTATTTATCAAGAAAAAAAACAGTAAAAAGAATTTAAAATGCGGAAGAGTTAACAATAACTATACAGAGGATAAGAATGATAAACATGGCTTATGAAGGGTGGAAATACAAATAAGATTGCTACACATATATTTTCTTTGTGTTCATCTTTCCCTCTGAATTTTTTTTCCATCCCTGTATATCCTTATTCAAGGTCTCTTCCCCCTCCCAACACATCTGGTCATTTTTCTTCTCTGCAACTCCCCATCCCCTCCCTGGGCAGGGAGCAGACAGTCCTATGGTCCCACTGACCCA
>PVIH01025275.1:0-20996 GCA_004025045.1 Sigmodon hispidus
TAAATAATTAGAGGTAGAAATTGTATTATGGAAATGACAATGTACTTAATATACATCAATGTGTAAAATATTTTAGACAGAGGTAGACACGTGTAAAATAGGGCAATTATATATTTAACTTTGTATCAATATATATTAATTAGACATATAGATTAAGTTTTTATTTGTGTCAATATATAAACATTTGTATCATATTTAACTTTGTATCTATATATATTATCTAAATCAAACATATAGATCGATTTTTTTATTTGTAACAATATATAAACATTTGTATCATGTCAATTTATTTTTTATTTATCTTTTGGTTAATAGTTGTTTGCAAGTATAATGATCTCTTATCTGTTCTCTGTGTACTGTAAATAAAAAACTGTTTTGGCCTGTGTAGAGCACCATAAAAATAAGTAAAAAATCAAAGACAACCAAATAAAAAAATAAAATAAAATTCACCAATCGCCATCCATCCCCAAAAAAACAACATATAAAAAAAAACAAGTCACAAACAGTGGCCACATAATAAAAAAATTAATAAAAATAAATTAAATTAAAATAAAAAACTAACTAATAACATACTTAAAACATCAGCCAACAATATAAAATATATAAACATATAATTCATTTCTTTTAAAAAAGAAAAGCCACAAACATACAAACCAAGTTCCAAACCACCGGCGCCACACTTGCGCCATATTACAAACCTCCCAAACCCAAAACAGTCAAAAAAAAAAAAAAAAACTTACTACAACAGAAAAGAGAGCAAACAAAATAAAGGGACAGACTATTGCCAATAGGAACTATTTCTACTCGTCTCATGCTCTTTCGGTTTTGGATAAAATCACTAAAACTTTTGCTAAGAATTAAATCTTATCTCCAGATTTGTAAAGCTATTGTATAAACTTTTTGTACCTCAAGGTTTATAACCATATTGGGTCTGATTAAAACCATATAAAATTTGTTAGCAAAATACTCATTTAAAACTCATAATAACAGGATTGATAGTCAAAAATTTGTACATAGGTTTAAAAAAATGTGGCTTGCTGCCACCTTAGATGCTGTCCCCCCCACTGAAATGGATGTAGTTACATGACTAGCCATTTTGCTAGGGTAGAGAAAGGTGGTATTTGCCATGTAACCTCTCTCCCATCTTGATAAAAGTGCCACATGGCATAGGCCATGGGAGGAGAAACAACACCTCCTAACTGTGAGGCCCAAACCAGAAGTTTCTTCCATTATTTTTGATCACACTGACAAGCTTCAATCCGTAGTCCTTTCTCTTTCTCTCCAGTCTCTCTGGTTTCTCTTTCTCAGTGGCAGGCTGCCTACCTAATCAAAGTTAAGAGAGTCTGTAGCCAAGATCATGAACGAAATTGTATTACCTCAGAGGCCATTGCTGCTAGAGATCAATTTGTAAATTGCCTCCTGGCTGGCCACCTATAAAAAAGTAAATTTTAATAAAATCTACTGAGTCATCTAGGACAAACATAATCATTTATTTCAAGTCCTAGACAGACTTATAAAGATCCCTTTATAATATACCAATGGAATCCTGAGACCTCAGATGGGAAACAACTCTTTAAGACATTTCTTCTTCCAAAATTTTTGTAATATTAGGACCCAAATTAAACATCTAGAGAGAAAACCCCTGACTTTACAGGCAGAAATCCTATCAATGGCCTTAAAGGTGTACCATGGAAAAGATGAATAGGCCTGAAAAAACAAAAATACCTGATTCTATTGCAGGCCTTTCAACTGGTATAGTAAATGTCCAGGCTCCTTGGCCTCCCAAAGTCTGATAACCTCCAGATTCCTGTTTCAAAAGGAGGGTTACTTCTCCCAGACCTGTCTGATCCTTCATAAAATACCCAGACGATGTTCAATGTGCCATCAAGAAGGCCATTATGGTGTTGACAGTCTCCATATGCCTCTCTGTGTGGGGACATCAAGCCCAAATGGCCCTTTAGCTGATCATCTAGATTTGGCCATTGGTAGTTGAAGACACGTGGGATCCCTTGTCCTGAACACTGCCATCTCCCACGGCAAGCCTCAAGTACACATCACAGTACCAGGACACTTTTTCTTTCTCCTTCTGCCCCCTGGGGTATGGTAGGCCATGATATAAACATCATAAATGTCAATTAATAATTAGGTATCAACATACTGGACGAATAACACTCTGATGGAGAAATCTTGTTAAGAAAGACTTATGATACCACAGACTTTGAAAACTGATTTCTTCTGTCTATAATTTTTTTCAAGTGTCACTAGATTTCCTCCCTAAAAACAAATATGGGTAATTTTTCTCACTGCCTGTGTGTTTATATCATGTATATATTCCATCCACTTGGAATATATGTATATATAGATATAGATATATGTAATTGGTGAGAAGGGATTTTATCATAACCTTGATGAATAGATAATTACAATTTTCTCAGTTATCTCAGTTACAAAAATAGCTTTTTAACAGCATTATCTGATTTAAGACTTAAAAAATTCAAATTAGACTAGTTGCCCTGAAAATAAAATATAAAATGATTTATATTTCTTGAACCAAGGTCAAGTACCAAGCTACTTTAGTAGACATAATTCTCTCATCAATTGACTCACGGCACATACTCCATAGCACTCAAGGTTTAGCCAGCTAACTGCTCATCGATTTGGATCTGAACTTCAATATCAATCTCCAGAATATCTCTCAGACTATGTGCCTCTGACCTGCATGACCAAGCTTTGCCATGGCTATTCACTTATCAATCAGCATGGCATTCTTAGCCTGAAAAAAAATGTGCAATTTCATATGTGTTTCAGAGTGACTCTTTTAATATTTACTCAAAAATATATTGTGACCCTTAACATGTAGTTCTTATATTTATTCAAAGCTTTTTGTTGGATATAGTATAGAGAGCTGTGTAAAGAGCTGTCTAGAGCTGTGTAAAGTGATGTATAGAGCTGTGTAGAGATAATTGTATAGAGAGCTGTGTAAAGAGCTATGTAAAGAGTTGTGTAGGTCTGTGTAAATGATATGTAAAAAATCTGTGTAGAGCTGTGCAGATGAGATGTATAGCTGTATAAAAGAGGTATGTAACTGTGTGGGGAGATGTAAGTATGATTACATTACCTTTCAGAGCTATAACACTTACAGGTATATCCTTGCTTCTGACAGCCAAGATGCCTTTCCTCCAGAGTTGTAACACTTATATTTTGGTGCTGAAGCCTGTGACTGACTGCTTTCCTAACTATTTACATTTGATTTTCCTTTCAGTTTTTAATCCAACATTTCAAATCATTATTTCAGACAATTCTTAACCTCCAGAGCAAAATGGACTCACCAGCCACTACAGTGTTACAAAATCAACAGAAAAAGGTGGTCTTTGTCTCCTCCTCAGAGAGAAATGTTGCTTCTGTCAACAAGCCATGTATAATAAAAGATAAGATCTGTCAACTCCATGTAGATCTCTAAAACATAAGAAATAGCTCAATGTTTCTGCCTAGTGGCTACTTGTCATTCTTCTATGAAATCAGATACTACTCGTCTTAATGCCTTTTCTTACTATTTTCTTAATGCTACTAGCTGCCTTCTTACGTGTAAACTGCTTGTCTAAATTTATTTAATAACAAATTTAAAAGATATTTATTCAGACTTTTAATCAGTTACCATTAGAGGATTATTGGCCTCTAGCTACAGAGCCAGAGGTAGCAACCCTTGATTATATTCTCATGGTGAAGATAAAGTTTACCCAAAAAACTCTGATGTCCTTATTCAGAAAGAAGTATTCTAATGATAATATCAATTTTTCCCCTTGACCAAATTAACAAACAAAAAAGATATAAGCCTCTCAAGTCATGCTGATATATATATATATATATATATATATATATATATATATATATATATATATCTCCACATCCTTTGAGCTGTTCATTATAAAAAATAAACTCACCTTTGACATTCTAATGCCATCTTTTTAATTTTTATTTTCATTAAAAATAGATTACATTTTGACTACACTTTCCCTCTACTCCTCCCAGATTCCCTTCATATCACCTCTCCCTCAGATCAATTTACTCTTCCTCTGGTTTTCCCTTCAAAAAAGAACAGACCTCCAAGACATGACAGCCAAACAGGACAAAACAAGATACAGTAACACAAAGCAAAAGCTTTTCTATCAGGTCTTGACAAGGCAACCTAATTAGAAGAAAAAACTACAGGGAGTAGACAAATGAATCAGAGACATGCTTCCACTATTGGGAGTCCCACAAAAAATGAATTGTCTCTTGAGTTGAGCTTCTCTGTATGTTTTTAATTCATATTCAATTTCTAAGTTCACCCTCTGTAGCAAGCTTTCTTGTCAGACTGTCTTTGGATCACTAACCCCAAACTTATGACTTGGAAAATGTGATTATTAATTTTGAAAGCTTGTCCTTTTTTGGACTTGTCTCTGCTAGCTCTAATAACACAAATTAATCCATTTATATTTCTTAATTTATATTGTGCCCTCTGGCATTACCTCTCTTCTATCTTGCACATCTTATTTCCTTTCAATGTCTCACTAGGTACTCTGCCTTTCATATTTCAAGAGTTCTCTACTGTACTTGGAAGTTCGGCCTATATCTTCTAGCCATTAACATCCCCCCAAAAGCCCATTGGTTATTCATGGTTTATGGAATGCATACTCAGGTCAAGAAAATAGATACAATGGATGCTGTCAAAGGGACCATCTCTGGACAGTAGATTGACTGAAATTAAAGTTTTATTGGGTACCCAGTCTCTTCTTTTATCTTCTGACTCTACCCCTTCCTGATGTTTTATTTTGATTTGAATATAGCATTAAGCTCTAACTCCCAATTTCCCCAGGCCCAGACTGGAAACTGAGAAAGACAGAAATAGATAAAATATTAGCTAATTAGGAAAGAATATTTACTGAGTGACAACACAAGGTTCCTAGTGTCTCTTCAGGACAGTTCAGCTGGAGAAAATAATAAAGAGGCTTATTATAATTGGAGCAGGCAGATTGTCATCCATGAAAAGATTTCTAAAGAGGTGTCCTATGTTTGAGGCTGGTGAATTCTTGTACACAGTGTCTCGGTAGATGCCCTGAAATACATATAAGCAACACTCAATGTTTTCTCAAAGCTGTACTTATAGGCATATAAATAAAATAAAAAAATAAAATGACTTCTTAATTTGAAAGACAATGAGGTAGGAAAGAGATGGCTGTAAAGAAGAAAGTGTGTTAAATAACGTCACCTTGACACAAGCTAAAGTTGTCTGAGAAAAAAGTAACTTCATTACTCCATAAAACTAGCTAGATTCCAAACTATAGGGCATTTTCATTTTTCTTTTTTTATTACTACAAATTACTATGGTGTATTTTGCACACGCATACATTTGTCCACCAAATGTTACTATTGTATAACATCAAATACTATACTTTCATGAAATATGACAAATGAGATTTGGGATCTGGGTGAAAGGAAAGGAATAGCCAACAGTGTGGTTTCAAAATTTTTTCAGGAGGGTATAAAGCGATTTATTCACTTACAAGGACAAAAAAGGGATAACAAAGAATACAAAAAATAAACTTCAATGCAATACAAAACAGCAAAGAAAAGTCCTAATAAATTCAATGCTTAAAATATATCTATAGAAAGGAATAAAATATGTGTCCTGGTGCTATTCATGATAAAGTGGTTTGTTTGTTTGTTTGTTTGTTTGTTTGGTGGGTTTTGGCTTTTTGAACAGCAGAAGACTATATTAAATAAAATTTTCAGATCCCAATCTGTTCAGTGGTTGTGCTTTGCAGCTTGGGTGCTCTTTACTTTTTTTAAGTCTACTAATGAGTGAGTACAACCCCTGCTGATCTTTCTGGATTTGAGATACCTCCCTCAGAAGGATATTCTCCAATTCTATTCATTTGCCTACAAATTTTAGGATATCAGTTTTTTCCTACTGAGTAATACTCCATTGTGTAGATGTACCAAAGTTTGTTAATCCATTCTACAGTTGAGGGGCATCTAGGTTTTTTTTTTCCAGGTTCTTGCTATTATGAATAATGCTGCTATGAACATAGTTGAGCTAATGTCTTTGGAGTGTGAATGTACATCTTTAGGGTATATACCCAATAGTAGTACTGCTGGATCTTTGGGAAGATTGATTCCCAGTTTTCTGAGAAACTGCCCTATTGCATTCCAGAGTGACTGAAAAAGTTTACATTCCCACAGAAAATGGAGGAGTGTTCCCCTTGGTCCACGTCCTCTGCAGCATAGGCTGTCATCTGTGTTTTCAATCTGAGCCATTCTGACAGATGTAAAGTGATATCTCAAAGTTGTTTTGATTTGCATATATCTGATGGCTAAAGATGTCTAGCACTTTTTCAAGTGCCTTTTAGCCATTTGTAACTCCTCAACTGAGAATTCCCTTTTTAGTTCTGAGCCCCATTTTTGATTGGGTTATTCAAGGTTTTGAGCTCTAGTTTCTAAAATTGTCCATATATTTGAGAGATCAGTCCTCTCTCACTTGTAGGGAGAAAAATTTTCCCCATTTTGTAGGCTGTTGTTTTTGTCTTATTGACTATTTCCTTGGCTTTATAGAAGCTTCTTCCCAGTTTCAGGAGGTCCCACTTATTGATTGTTGTTCTTAGTGTCTGTGCCACTGGTGTTATATATAGGAAGTGGTCACCTGTGCCAATTCATTGGAGGATATTTTCACTTTCTTTTCTATCAAGTTCAGTGTAGCAGGGTTTATGTTGAGGTCTTTGATCCACTTGGATTTGAGTTTTGCATAGGGTGATAGGTATGGATCTATTGCATTTTTTCTATAAACTACCATCGAATTATGAAAATACTAATTGTTGAAGATGCTATGTTTTCTCCTTTAAATGTTTTTGGCCCCTTTATCAAAGATCAGGTGTTCATAATTGTGTGTGGGTTAATGTTGGGGTCTTCAGTTTGATTTCATTGACCCTCAAGTTTGTTTTTATGCCAGTACTAGGCTATTTTTAATTACTGTGGCTGTATAGTATAACTTGAAGTAGGGAATGGTAATGCCTCCTGAGGTTTTTTTTTTTTTTTGTCGAAAAAAATTTTGGCAATCCTGACTTTTCTGTTGTTCCAAATAAAATTGAGTACTATTCTTTCAATGGCTATTAAAAATTGTGTTAGGATTTTGATGGGGATTTCATTAAATCTGAAGATTGCTTTTGGTAAGATTGCCATTTTCACTATGTTGATCCTACCTATCCAGGAACATTGGAGATCTTTCCAATTTCTGATATCTTCTTCAACTATTTTCTTCACTCATTTAAATGTTTTGTCAAATGGATCTGTTACTTTTTTGGTTATAGTTAACTGAGGTGTTTAGTGCTATTTACAACTAATATAAAGGGTGATATTTCCGTTATTTTTTTTTTTTTAGTCCTTTTATCTTTAGTGTATAGTAGGGCTAGTAATTTCTTTGAGTTAATCTTGTATCCTGCTACATTGCTGAAGGTGTTTGTCAGCTATTCAAGTTTCCTGGTAAAATTTTGTGGTCACTTAAGTATACAGTCACATCATCTGCAAATAGAGATAGTTTCACTTCTTCTTTTCCAGTTTGTAACTTCTTAATCTCCTTTTGTTCTCTTATTACTTTAGCTAAAACTTTGAGAATATTGAATAGATAAAGGGAGAGAGGACATCCTTGTCTAGTTCCTGATTTTAGTGGATTTGCTTAGAATTTCTCTCCATTTAGTTTGATGTTGGTTGTTGGCTTCTTATAAATCACCATTATTGTATTTTTATAGTATTTTTTTCTGTATTCCTGATATCTCCAGGACTTTTATTATAAAAGGAGAGTTGGATTTTGTCAAAGGTTTTTCAGCATCTAAGTATATAGTCATGCATTTTTTTCCTTCAGTTTGTTTATATCATGGATGACATTTAGTTTTTCGTATGTTGAACCATCCCTGCATTTTTGGAATTAAGCCTACTTTATCGTGGTAGATGACTTTTTTATATGTTTTCCAGAATGTTTTTGGTAATTTTTGCATCAATGTTCATGTGAGAAATTGGTCTGTAATTCTTTCATTGTTGCGTCTTTGAGTGACTTGGGTATTAGGGTTATTGTGGCCTCATGAAAAGAGTTTGGCAATATTCTTTCATTTTCTATTATATGGAACAGTTTGAGGAGTATTGGTATTAGTTCTTTGAATTTCTGGTAGAATTCTGCACTGAAACAATCTGTGCCTGGAAGTTTTTTGTTTGGGTGACTTTTAATGACACCTTCAATTTCCTTTGGGGTTATAGGTCTGTTTAAATCTTTTATCTGATATTGATTTAATTTTGTTAAGTGGTGCCTGTTGAGAAAGCTATTTATTTCTTCTAGGTTTCCCATATTTGTCGATTATAGATTTTTAAAGTATGACTTGATAATTCTCTGGATTTTCTGGGGGTCTGTTCTTATGTTGTTATGTTCCCCTTTTCATCATTAGGATTACACACACACACACACACACACACACATATATATATATATGCTTTTTGGATAGGGTTTATCTATCTTGTTGACTTTATCAAAGAACCAACTCTTTGATTCATAATTTTGAGAGGGGAGGGCTGAGTCTATTTTGAGTGATGATCCCCAAGATCCATGAGCTGGTGATGCACATTCTATGGAAAGATGGCTAAACAGGCCTTAAGGAACTAGCTGATAAACAGAACTTTGCAGTGGCCTCTGCATCAAATCCTCTCTTCAAGTTCCTGTGCTGCTTGAATTCTTGACAAGTTTGCCACTATGATGATGATAGCAAATAGGTAAAATGAAGGATGCTTATTATTATAACTGATACATATAACAGGTTTATAATTCAAATTATATTTTATTATCCATTGTATATGTAGTTATTATTTCACTTGCAATACTCAATAATGATGTTAAAAGGATGCTGGATTGCAGAGACAGACAGAGCGAGAGAGAGACAGAGGGGGAGAGATTTAACATGTGAGTCTTTTTCACCTCAAAAGCAGATTCCTTAAGATAAATACACATGAGGGGCTTTCAATCTGTCAAATTCTATCTTTTTTGACTATTATCAACTAAGATTCAGTATAATAAAGGAAATTGCTTGTACAGATCCAGTGGAATTATGAGTATGGATGGTGTCAGGACACTCTCTGCTTTTAAGACAGATGCCAAAAGAAAAACACATTCACTTTTGAAGTTCACTTCCTCCCTAGAATGCAGATTTTCTTTCAGGGCTCAGCATGACATTATATTGACTGGCATTCTGAACATTGCCTCAGTGATTGCTCTCTTTTCATTGAAATGGAGGAGCATGACTCCTAGAATAAATGGAAACTCTTGTCACTCAATGTCTACAGCATAGAGAACTATTACTTATTCAGGAGCACTAGAATTATGATGTACAAGGGTACAGTGTGGGAAGTAAGTAAAATGAACGAGATTTTAAACTGGTTTTGGTTCCTCTCAATCTCCTTCGTTTTATCCATCTCACTCTAATTTTTACCTGAAAACATCAGGAAAAATTTTACTATATTTTCTTCTGCATTGCATTAATGACTTTGTGGTGATATGTTACATATTTAATAAAACTTGGACTATCAATAAATCAACCTACAGTCAAACTAGGCAGAGGTGATAACAGCAGTAGTAACTCTCACAGCACTGGAATTCAGAGAATCTCTGTGAGTACAAGGCCAATCAGATATGCTACACTGGCACACATCTTTAATCCCAGCACAGGAAAGATTGGTGACCTACATCTTTAATCCTATAACTCCAGAGACAGAGATCTTTTCTGTGTGTCTGTAAGTTCAAGGCTGACTACCAAATAGAACAGCTCATGCTTTAATCTTAACCTAGATGGGATACAGATGGGTAAAGTAGGTAGTTAAGGCAGGCTTAGGAAAACAGCAGGCATTAGAAGTGACCAGGAGTGAGGGTAAGGAAGCTAGAAGACTGCTGAGGGAGATTTTGACTATGGTGTTTCTCTCTTTGATACTTCAAACTTTCCCCGATATCTGGCTCTCAGTTTCCTTTAATGCAACTAGAATTCGTGTTACATAACTTCTCTGCTACAAGGTTTCTTGTGAAGAGCACTCTGTCACATTCCTTCTTTTAAGCCAAAGACTGGAGGTATAATGACTTTAGCTGCATGCTAACAGAATGGAAAGAAAACGTACAAACACTAGAAATTTTGTCCTTAGGATAGCCAGAGAAAAACTTGTAAAGAATTTAAGAATTGCTGTGGGCAGATTTTCATTCTCACAAATAGCAGCAAAATCATTTCCTATACTCTTTTTTTTTTTTTTTGGTCTTAGTGAGTGGAAGGCTGTGAACTCTTGATCTTGGTGAGGCACAGAACTCCTATGGAACATTTATGAAACACCATATTTATTAAACTGTCCTCTCAGAATCAAATAAGAAATTGAGATTATTATATACTGTAATATAGTTCTTACAAACTTTTCTCACAGAACATAAGTGTATAATATGCCCATTGCAATGTATAGAAACAGAGAGGAAATCATTCATAATATAAAATTTTCCATATTTTGAAATTGGTCATCCTGTCAAATGAATATTTTTTTCCACAAATACCTACAATGTAGTTGATCCTAGAGGCCTGATCTGAATTTTGTTCCAGCAAGAATTTTCACAAGACAGTGCTGACTAACACCCTGCTTTGCACCATGAGGTCCTTGATATGTAATTGAACAAGTTTTCTGAGTTCATGTGCAGTCAGTGAACTCAGTGATTAAAACAAATTTTTATAGCTATATTTACTGGTGTTCACATCAGAGTTCTACAAATATCAGTTGTCATACTGTGTCTCCCATTCTTGATTTTCTTTTCTGTACCATAAACAACTATTGTCAAATCTCATCAGCAGTCACTGCCCTTCATAAAATAGCTTATAAGACCCCACTTATCAGTTAACCTCTAGTCTCTGCCTCTTGTGGAATAAGTCTGAAACTGAGGTCAAAATTTCTTTTGCTCATCTAAGTTGTTTTTCTAATACCAGAATCATTTTTTAAGTAAATTCTTATAGCAAATTCACTAAAAGGTAGGAGGGAGTTACGCTGTAGAATTAAAAAATCAATAACTACTGAATATCAATATTGAATATCTGTCATGGGGATTCGGGTCAAAAAGAGAAATCTCTTGCAAGCTTCTTGTAGAGGTAGGACTGAGGGTAGAAATGGAGGTAGAAGCCTAAATCCATTTCTGCTCAAATCTAGAATAGACTCTATGTAATGGCATGCATAGATTGTTGAGAAGCCTTTAATTACAGGTAGTCTAAGAATTAGGTGATTTTTGCTTTCATACATGTACTGTGAAACTTGGTGATGGGAAACTCATGAGGTTCTACACTGTCATGTGAACTTGGATATGCAAGTTAGCAGTATATGAATTGGCATTCTGGTTGTGGGTTGCATAGATAGTTGAATAAAAAATATTCCTAGAGAGAAGCTGAGTCTTTTTAAGTCAGAACTTCAGAACTCAGTTCTGATCTTGGCATATATATAATTTAGATGCCTATTTTTCAACTAGAACACTGGGCTATTATAGTCAGGAATAGAGGCAGGAACTGGGAAAGCCAAATGAAGGAAGTTCAAGTACTTACTACTACCCTGCTGCTGAAATATGGCTGGGTCTCTGGGCTTAGGATAAATCTCCTTTGTGCATCTGGTAACAAGTTTTCTAAATACAGTGATGGAAGTGTGGGAAAATAGGTGTTATTCCTTGATCTCAGAGCCCTGAATGCAACATTTCTAAGGTTGTTGATACTGATGTCATATAGATGTTCTTGCCCTATGAGGAGAAAATGAGAATATAAATTGAATCTGATAATAATGAGTATGAATAAATCTTAAGCACCCACCTGTCAAATTGCATCTCACTTCAACCATTTGGACAAAGAAGGCTGTGCATCCTTGCACATGAGGAGCCTCACTTGGGAGCCTAGTGAGGCAAGTGTGTGTAAGCCCAGGACCCTAGAAATATCAGCCTGTTGCTTTGCTTGAGATAAAAAAGCTCATTGTGTAGTGTGGGGTAGGGTCGTGTCTGTGTTTTCATTTTACAAGAGTGGGTGTGAATCTGAGAGGCCTGATAAGTGAGTTTGATGGGGTTCATGATGTAAAATAATAAACATATAAATAAAAAATAATTTGAGGACCAATAAATAAATAAATAAATAAATAAATAAAGCTTGCTGATTCCTACCCTTTTTTTTCAGTTCAAATTTTCATCTAGAATTTAATTCTCTCTATAAAAATTTACAAGCGCATCATACCTTTGCATGCAAAATTGCTTTCATTTTAATAAATGGAACATTGCATATTACATTATGAAATTGTTTTAATTTTCTTTATGGTTTATTATTAGTAATTAACCTTTTTTGAATGCTTTTTAAATTAATACATAATGTGAATGGGTGTTTATATGTGTTCAATTTTCTGTGACTCACGTGCTTGACGGGCTCTTTAAAGGCCAAGTGAGTGTATTGGATTTCCTGGTACTGCGAACAGTAACTATTGTTAGCTGCTAATATCAAATCATGGTCCTGTGGCAGAGAATCCAGTGCTCTTAACAACTGATCAGTCTCTCCAGCAACATTAAAACTAGCTTAATCGTAAGCACATCACTTGGCCTTTCCAACTTTGAATTTAGCAATTTTCATTTGCCCATGGCCACATTAAAGATTTATAATAAAAAAGGAAATATATCAATATGCTTTGGTTGTTAGTACTCTTTAAGTAAATCTATTAGTCCTACCAAGCCATGCTTCGCTCAGTATCTTCCCCTCCTGATGCTGGCTAGATTTACAGAGATTTAACTTCCTCACTGATCTCCAAGGCCAGAGTTCTCAGGAACACTATAGTAAATGCCATATGTTTTCTTTTAATGCTATTATCTCAGAAAGTGGTCAAGGTGATCCAAGAGAATGTTGGGAATTACAAGCCTTTTGCTTGCACACTGGTGATTATGTGCTAGAAAACTACAACTACAAAATTGTACCTGACAGTTATGTGCTTATTTTTTCTTTAGTTAGTGTTTTAAGTTACTTCTCCTTAAAAGCATTCTTAAAGATCTCCTGCTGTAACAGAGGGTTGGCTTTCAAGTAATGTGAAACACTGATTTCCTTTATTTCTGATTAGTCACTAATTTTTAATGAACTCTTACTTTGCTTTTCCATGTGGCACAAAGATTCATGCTACAATAAGAAAAAGACTTATGTTATCATTCGAGCTATGATTCTATAAGATCAATATGGTAAATTTAAGGCATCAGAATCCAGACTTGTGATTTAACAGTTTGTTGCCATACATGTGCAAAACTTGTGCTGAAAAGCTACCATGTATATCAAGTTCTTAGAATTTGTATTACAATTTGTGTCCAGATGAAAACATGTGTGAGTACATATACATAGCATAAGGGTGAAAGAAGGAAGCAAGAGAGAGAGAGAGAGAGAAAGAGAGAGAGAGAGAGAGAGAGAGAGAGAGAGAGAGAGAGAGAGAAGAGGGAAAGAGAGGGAGAAAGAAGGAGAAACAATATAAACAATACCTGATCTTTTAATAAATGTCTAAAATCTTTCTGATAATTTAAAGTAAATGAATAAGTCTTCTTTATAGAAAAAAAAGATATGCTGGGCACTTTCTAACTCCATGGTTGGTTGATAATGTGATTTTATGGCATTTGGAGCACATAAAGATAAAAAATAAATGCAAGGATTTTTGCATTTCTTCTTAATTTTACTCTTGTAAACAAAACAAAAATTTTCAGGAAATAGGGCTCTTTGAGAAACATAATGCTTTAACAAAATTCTTATGAGAATATTAGGGGAAATTGAAATGGAACTACAGTTATAGCCATATGAAATAAAACCTATAGTAAAACAAATAAATGAAAGTAATTCTAAACCTTTAAGGCCAACCTTATGATAGCCTACATGTTCCAATTATGATAATAATCTGCTATTATATTTACATTCAATATTAGAAAGAAAATATTCTCAAAATCAACAAAAAAGTATGCTTAGACCAGGATATAAGTAGAAAAAATATTAAATAGCAAAATCAGGATGATAATAAAAAGAGGGTACAGTGTAAATAAAACTTTTAAAACCATTTTTTCTTATTTTGTTAGATGTTGTCCTTTGTCTTTTGTACACCAAAGTGTATCGCATGTATTCTTACCTATATAAGATACAAAATAAAGGCTCAGACAGTAGATTATGTCTGACTATTTGGACTTATTAAGTAAATAGATAGATAGATGATAGATAGATAGATAGATAGATAGATAGATAGATAGATAGATAAGACATAAGAAGAAAAGAAAGATATTAAGCATATTCACCTGGGAGTACAGTAAGCATTTTCATTTGGGTGTATTTAAGGGAAGTGGGAAAGCAAGTTATTGAATAGATATAATCAAAATTCACAGTATAATTCTATTAAATTATTAAATAACAAGCAAAAATCATAATTTTAAAAGTCATTACTATCTATAGATAGAAACAATTAAATGTTAGAGACCTTTAAAAAATACTCAAAATATATTAAGAACAAACAAGAAAATTAAGAAGAAAAGCACTGTGATATAAAAGCTATAAACAGACCTAAATTTGCCCAAAGATTAAACATCACAGATTATGCTAGGTGCTTTAAAATATGAAAACAGCTCAAGAACCTATAAAAATTGTAAATTCAAAATACAAAAGGAAATAGTGGAGAGGGAAGAGTGAATAAATATAGTAAACATTATAATTTATTAAAAATCATAGTTCCCTACTCATTGGAAAACAACAAAAAAAAATGGAATGTATAGCCTAAAAATAAAAACTTTTAACAATGGTCTATGCTCATTAAAAATATATTGTCACAGAAACCATAGAGAAACAAACTCTTTTCTACATGAAAATAAACCTGAAGTATTATCTGCTACTAATCACATGATGTGCAGTATACAAAACTGTATGGAAAGTTATTTTGTGATAAAATATAAAAAAAATAGATTATAGGATAATTGTAAAGTTCTGGATTTTATCCTCAATACATGCACTCACAATCACACACACAAACACACACACACATTAATATTAAATTTGTAAGGTGATTACTGAACAGTAGTTATATAAAAATATATGTTTATGCCTAGAAAATTCACAAGAAGATGGAGATAAAGAAGCATAGTCATATAGCTGAACATCGAAAGCAGGTGTAAAAATGCAAAGTCAAAGAGCAAGAAAGAGCAGAGTGCAATGTAAGATAAAAAGTAACAATGTCAACAAATAGGTGAATATTTAAAAATAATGTATATTATTGTGTTTTATATATTCCTGTATAATTATAATTATCTTTGATTCATCAAAATACTTTAATCTTAGTAAGAATTGCTTTCTTTGGAAATTGAATTCTACAACATTTGTAATCATTTACTATGAGCTACTTATTTTAAGTTTTGGGACAATAGCTAACTCAACTTACTCTTCTTTTATATTGCTTAGTAATTTTCATCTTCAGAAAGGCATATGTTACACTTTTCACATAGCACTCTCTAAAATCTTATTCACTGTCTTCTCTCTTCCTCTTTTTTTTGCCTCTTCTTACTTACTACCTTCCTTCTCTTTATTCCCTCTTTCCTATGTATTCTGCCCATCTTGCTCCCCGAGTAAGAAACTCTTAATGTCTGTTTTGGTTTTATATTCACACACACTGGCCTAGTATGGAATTTCCTTGGTAAATATCTGCAGTGGAATCCTCTTTTTTTTTTTTTTTTTTAATTTCCTTCACTGCATTAGTGTATCTACTCAAAAGCAACAAGCATGAAAAATACAGGAAAGTGAAGTAGCTAGTAGTTTATTTTTAAGTGAATTGTTAATATTTTTAATCCATTTTCTTATAGATACAGATGTATAAATTCAATTATAAAATATGCATTGAGAAATTTGTGAAAATATTTTATCAAAAATACCTGCTTGGAAAGATAGCAGAGTGCTGTGAGATGTGAGTTTAGGAAGTAAATTTTGACAGCAAAAGTTTGACCATCATGGAAAGGACCAAAACCCTTTTAAATTTCTAGAGTAGAAAGTATCAGGTGTTGTTAGTGTGCAAGGTAGAGGACCTTTACTAATGATAATTTAATATAGTGTCAAGAGAACTGTTTAGCCATTGTGAAAGTTGAAGATAGAAATAGGATGATCATGGCAACCAGAACGTCCTTAAAAAAAGAACAAATTTTGCAGTTCAATTAGACAATATGTAGCAACAGTGAGAGAGTATCTAGTCAGCAGCATGATGAAGACAGTCTACCAAGTCTTTGACAAAAAAGACTGTTGTTCTGGAATACCAGGATTACAAAGACAGACATTTCTTTATCACTAAGAACTAAAAGCATGAACACTGAAAAGTCCCTTTGGAAGATAAAGCACCAATGATCTTTCTGCTCCCTAGAAGCAAAGTGAGAAAAAAGTAAAAAGTGAGAAAAGTCAGATTTTATTATAAATCTGACTTTTATTATAAAAAGTAAATTTTATGCCAAAAGTTTTGAAATTAGCCCTCATAAAAATATTGTACTTCTACACATTGGAGTACTACTCAGCAGTAAGAAAAAATGATATTCTAAAATTTGCAGGCAAATGGATGGATTTGGAGAATATCCTCCTGAGCAAGATCTCACAAACTCAGAAGGATAAGCAGGGGATGTACTCACTCATTAGTGGACTCTAAACGAACAAAAACAAACAAACAAACAAACAAACAAAGCATGCCCAAGCTGCCAACCACAACCACTGAACGACTTGGGATCAGAAACACCTTGTACTGACCCCTTGCATCCCACTTCCCCTAGAGGAACACCTGGCTCAGTCTTGATGTTGGTGGGAGAAAACTGGATTTGTCAGGAGTGGAGGCTGAACTAAGCAATATTGGGATTGTGGGGCCTTGGGACAGCCTGCCCAGTGGAGGGATGGGGAGTTGTGGAGAAAAGAGAATGACCTGATGTGGTGCGAGGGAGAAGAGAACTTGAATAAGGATATACAAGGATAGAAAATGTGACTTCTTTATTCATAATAATTAAAAAAGAAAAAAAATATTGTAACCAGTTATTACCAATTGGTCAGGTGTAAGTTGCATCCTTTGCAAAACTGAATTCTGATTGACTTGCCCTTTCACTGGCTACCTTAAGTGACAGGAAGTTCACTAGGGAGTGGAGGCTGGTTGGGAATTTAAAAAATTCACTGTAATTATGTGACAGCAGCAGTGTGATCATAGCTGGACCAAAAATTAATCTAAGCTTTAGATTCATATGTATAATGTGGTCATTAAGGTTCTCCGTATCCAAACACTGAGGTGGAGGTTAAATAGAATGATGCAATTATTTAAGGGCAACCATGTAAGCAATTGACATTTGAATAAAGCATACTTACCTCTTAAGGGAGACCAAACTTAATTTATTTTCTTATACTAATTACAGAGTTGAAATTGAGACATTAGTTTCTACAGAACCAATTTTTCATTTCTCTGTAACTCACCATGATCAATTTATTTGATTTAATTCATAATAATTCTTCTACTGTTGTACCATAGCATTTTAAACTATAATTAAAAATGCCTACTACATGGATATATCACTTAATTACATGCAGTATAAATGTTTCCACAGTGGCATTGTTACATTTACACAGCCATGTAATCATCAACAATATTTTATTGAAGCATATTTTTCTTACTCAAACAGCAAACTCTAACCCCATTCACTATTTTTTTCTTATTCTCCTTGTTCACATCCCTGGGCCATGTTTTGTTTATATTTCAATATTTGGGATGTTTCTACTTTTTGAAAATTATGATTCATACTTCTAAGCACATTCATGCAAGACTTTTAATCTCCCCTTTTCCATGGTTCTATAACCATGATTGGATCTAGAGAAGGACATGAGAATTTTTTGTAACTTCTTGTAGTACCACAGACAGCTTCTTTCCCAAGAACTGCCACAATTCATGTTCATGTTCCTACCATACTTCCCACCTCTATTCTCTTCACAAACTGCTGTATCAGAATTTTTGACAATGGCAATGACTTCAGCATGCATATGTACATGGACAGCACATCTAATAACACTAAGTTACAAAAATGATGTAGCAGAAATCTCAAAGGCTTTTAGTTATATGTATAGTTTAAAATGTCTTGGACATATTTAAGTGAATGTTAATTATTCTGAATTCTGTAAGAATAATTGCATATTTTACCTCCCTTATAATTTTTTTTTAAAAATGTGTTTAAAAACATTTTACAATTCTTAATTAAAATTACTTCCTCTCATATGCAGCCTGTAACAAATACTAATAGCTTTTAATCTGCAATGAGTCAACCAATATATTTTAAAAAACAAGATATTGAAAAGAATTACACAAATACGAACTTCTCCAAATGATAAGAAAACGGAGGCCCTGTGTCATCTGTAAGAATTTAGAAATTTCTCTAAACACAGATTTGTATATACCAGGTGATTAGCTCTATGGAAATGCTAGAGGTTTTGGTGAAAGAATGAGGAGAGGCATTAACATGAATTCTTGATGTAGAAAACAAGTAGGAATGTTAGTGTGTGTCTGAATAGAGAATCAGGTGTATACATATAGTCATTTTGCATCCAATAGATCCACTCAGTAGATTCTGGATCCATAGCCAGAATCCCTTTTATTGTGCCAACAAAGAAGAGATGTAGGAAAACTCACCTGCATAGCACAAGCCAGTTCTGATCCTATCTGAGAACACTAGGACTCAAATGCTTACTGTAGGCACCAACCTGATAAGCTGCTACACAGCCATGTAAGAATGTAGGCATTTGGTGTTATGATGATTTGCATAATTCAATACTACTCTTTACAAAATCCATTTGGATATAAAGATAAATTTGCTGAACTTACTCACAAACTCAGAAGATAAACATGGGATATAAATTAGAATACCTAATATTACTGGATAAAATAAATTTATGTAGTTGTAAAGATCACATGATCTTAGACCATTGTGGGGAGAGGATTATAAAGAGTGTAGTAAATTTTGTATTGTCAATAACTTTTGAAGAACCTAAACTGTCCCCACTTATACAGTAAGTGCATTATGGGATGGTGTTCAAAGTCCACTGATAAAAGTAAGGAGATTCTATTTCTTTTTTTTATTGTGAAAAAAAGTCATTTTTTTTATCCATGTATCCCCTTGTTCAGGCTCCCTTCCCTCTCCTGCCACTCTCAGTCACTCACTCTTCTCTCCATCAGTTCATCTCCTCCCCAGCAAGGGCAGGAGGTCTCAAGGCCCCAAGGTGGCTTAGTTCAACATCCACACCAAGCAGATCTGCTTTCCTCACCCCCACATCAAGACTGAGTCAGGTGTTTTTCTGTAGGGAATGGGCTCCAAGGTGCCAGTCCAAGGTATTTCAGATCCCAATTGTTTAGTGGTTTGGTTTGCAGCTTGGACATTCTAAGCTTTTTTTGTTTAAAGTCCACCAATGAGTGAGTACATCCCATGTTTATCTTCTGAGTTTGTGAGACCTCGCTCAGGAGGGTATTCTCCAAATCCATCCATTTGCCTTCAAATTTTGGGAAATCATTTTTTCTTGCTGCTGAGTAGTATTCCATTGTGTAAATGTACCATAGTTTGTTAAACCATTCTTCAGTTGAGGGGCATCTAGGTTGTTTCCAGGTTCTTACTTTTAAGAATAATAATGCTATGAACATAGTTGAGCTAATGCCTTTGGAGTGCAAATGTGCATCTTTAGGGTATATGCCCAGTAGTGGTATTGATACATGTACAAACATTAAGATACAAAAACATGTGTGGTCAAAAGTACCTGAAAACAAATGTCAATCCATGATAGGAAATCAAGTCAACATCCAATGTATATCCAGTCAAATTAGATTAAATACTCATTTTTAAAACTTCTGAACAATAATAAAATGAGCTTATTAAGCTACTACCAGATTTTGATTTTGATTTTTCTCTAATTTATAAGACCTCAATTTCAGAAAGCCCAGGACCTTGTCTTATTCACTGACAGTTTGTATTCAGAATTGTGAACTTTAGTACTGCCTAAGCACATAAGTCTTCTATGAATGATCAGGCTAAATAGTGGAGACTAAATAAACTGATATACATAAATATCTTATAATGGCAAGTAATGTGAAGGATTGTTCAAACTATTTTGACAAAGTTTGTCAGTCAAGTATCCTGTGTCTATAGAACGTCTAGCAATTTTCTTTGCAAAGCAGGAACTCAAAGAACCATTTTGACTTGTTCTCACAATGTTCAATGATCATTTTTCTACGGTTTATGCATGTCCAGTTTATACATCATACTAACAAGCAAACGATGCAAGACTAGCTTTTTGCCCTGTGACTAACTTTTGTCACAAAGAAAGTAAACTCCATATGGAGTATCTTCAATGGTCACCATCCTCTTGAAGTAGATTGGTGTTGCCAGAAGCAGACATGTCTCACTATTTAGAGAGTCTACATTCTTAAAACTATTTAAATGCCACATTTATTCTCTAGGTCTTTGAGTATTTGAATATTACCTATATAATTGAAATAAATGTTGTATATCTAAAAAAACTTAACTGACATGACTATCCATTGATTATCTACATCTCCAGTTATACATTACAATTTTAAAGAAATTATGTAATCACAGTATCTTAACAAGAGTAGAAATATACAGTGTACCAAAATGAACCTTAAAATTGTATCACTTAACTAAAATCCGTATCAATAAAAAATGTTTAAGACAAATAGTTGCGACCTGTGCTCTCTGCGGCGTCCCAGCGCACTCTGGAGCAGGGGCAGCTGAACTCTGCACCTGGCCACACCCGCAGCCCCTGCTGCTCAGGGAATCTACTAGGAGCCCTACTGCGACCCTGAACTGAGTGAACTGAGCAAACCAACTGCAGGGGTCTCTGAGGGGCGGATTCGAACCCTGACCAGAGGTGAGGAGGGCT
>PVIH01025276.1:0-20994 GCA_004025045.1 Sigmodon hispidus
AATGCTTGGATCAGTCTTCACTCCCGGCCAAATCCAGTTTTGTCCCCCCTCCCTCAAGAGTGAGTCAGGTGTTCCTATAGATGGACTGGGGTTTGAAGGGTCAGTCCAGGGTGTTTCTGATCCCAAGCTATTCAGTGGTTGTGGTTTGCTGCTTGGGCATGTTTGGCTTTTTTTTTTCTTGTTTGTTTGTTTAGAGACCCCTAGTGAGCGAAGTATCACAAACTCAGAGAGATAAGCAGGGGATGTACTCAAGCTTGATATTCAATAATATCAGTAAATAGCAAGCTTGATATTCAATAATATCAGTAAATAGTGCAATGGGAAAATTGTAAAAGGCCCTGTATGCCCTTCACAAATCACTGTTCACTTCAGTTTAGGTATAACTACTGTACTGACTCGTGATAATAACTTTCTTTATGTTTTTTACCACCTATCTATTTATCCATCACAAGACAGTATTTACTTTTTCTGTGCTTAAACACCCTACTCTCCAACTGAACTATATACCTACTGTGTCTTTCTTTTCTATTTAATATTTTATTTGTGAAATTCATCCACATTTCAGTTTGAAGCTATAGTAAATTCATTTCACTGAAGTATAATATTCCTTTATATGAACATTGATATTTTTCCAAAGTACCATATTTTTTATTTCAATTTTAAAATCAGCTCATTTACAGAATATATAGGTTGGATTAATCCAGCAGCATTTATAATCAAATGTCTTTTAGTAGCTCTTTCTATTTCCTTTGCAGTCAAAAAACCTTAAAGACAAGACAGTAACATGCAGTATCCACTTTTTGTAATTTCTACCTTTACATGGCTTATTATTATTTTTTTTACTCTCTTTCTTAAGAACTTTCTTTATCCTTTTCCCTTTTTCTTTTCTGTCTCAAGCCTATGTATATTTTTAAATACAGAGTACACCATTTAGTGTTTTTTATTTTTATTTTTGGAACCTGTTTCTGACCACGCCTTTAATCTGCCAAGGTGTGATTACAATTAAAGGTTTGGCTAGGGCAGTTGGCTGACTCCACCTAGCTCCTACTCTAGCTTCATAGAGAGCTTAGCTTTTCAGCAGAGGTACTGACAGGAACCACAATTACCACTTTGGGGAATTTTAGCATCCACATTGATATTTTTATTTGTTCTGCTATAACTAGAAATTTAGGTTCTCATTTAGATGGAGAATCTATGTCAGTCCTGCTACATGATGTTTCTTATACAGGAATCCTAGGATGTATGGACATGAGTTTCTCAGGGTTTATACTTTGGAATGGAACTAAAAAGTAAAGAGTTCACCAATCCTCCACTTTAATAAAGATTAACTAATGTCTGAAGGGATTTTTCTCAAATTAACATCTCAAAAATCATGAAAGCATTCGCTCAGGTTGCTCCTTGTCCTCGTCTATACTATGCCTTGTCAGACTCTAGTCTGATAAATGTTCCCTTGTCTTCTTTATTATTCCCTATATTAATAATTAACATTATTAATGTTAAACCTTATACTTTAGCCCTTATTCAAGTGTTATTTTCTTTATTATTTTGGCATTTTTCAGTATGGAGAAAAATTCACAGAATACATAGCAAATTATTTGAAGTAACCATCAGGTGAAATTAGGATTTTTTTTTAAAGTTTTATGTATGTGAATGGTTCACTTGTTTATATGTATCATGTATATGTCTAAATGCCCAAGGAGACCAGAAGGCATTCATTCTCCTGGAACTGTAGTTATGGGCAGTTGTGAGCTGCCATATGTGTTCTGGGAAACAAATCTGGGCCTTCTTTAAAAGAAATAAGCACTTTTGGTTTGGAGAGATGGCTCAGTGATTAAGAGCACTGATTGTTCTTCCGGAGGACCTAAGTTTAATTCCCAGCATTCACATGGCAGCTAACAACTGTTTGTAATTTCAGTATCTGACACCCTTACACAGTTAAACATGCAGGCAAAAACACCAATTCACATAAAATAAATAAATATTTTTTTTAAAAAAAGAAGGAAGCACTTTTAACTACTGAGCCATCTCTATAAACTATAGGATTTATTCTTAAGTATTTTATTATGTATCTCTTAAACATTACATATCTCTCTTCCTATACAACCATAATATTATCATCCTTAAGAAATTATTGTTACTATTGTAATTTTATCTAACATATATTTTGTAATCAAATTTCTCATTTTATCCAGGATATAATCACGGATCATACATATTGCATTTAATTTGTTTTAGAGTAACCCATTTTGTGTGTGTGCATGCAAGGGTGTGTGTGTTGTGCTTAATATAATTTTGTTTCTAGCCATTTATACTTCTCAGGAGTTCAAATCTGTATTGTTTGCTTTATTGTGGTTTAATTTTATGTCTGTTTAGCAAAAGTTAAAATACTTTTACTTCTGAATACCATTCCTTCTGTTTGTGCCTGTGTCAGGTATACCCTTTGTTCAGAAGTCACATTAAGCCTGTATCCAAACTGTACCTCAGCTCCACAGGTTCCTTGAATTTGGCATATCTCAGTGGTCTCCAATTATCTAAGTGTCACTACAGAAAGGAGGAAGCTAGGAATGCTTGGGCATTGTATGTATTGAATTTTCTATCTCCAACTCTCTAGTCATAGGGTCCATTTTCCTATAAATTTGTACAAATTTTTATCATTTTGCCTATGGATTCACTTGTTAACCAACAAGTATTTAAATGTTTTTAAGCATTTAACAATTTTTTAAATGTTTTTAAACAATATGTGTTTAAAATAGGTATTCTAATTCTAGCTAATCATTTCACTGTCTTTATGATAGTGATCTCTTGATAAAATTCTTCATCTTTATGGAGTAAAGTGTTTTAATATTTTCTTTATGCTTAAGGACTTTTTGTATTTCAGTTAATCAATTCTGCCTAGTGTGAATATAGGAAGGTATTGTTCTTTTTCTGAAGGTTTATTGTTTTGTTCATCACATTTAAGTCCTTAATCTATCTGGAATTGATTTATGTATACATTACAAAATATAGTTCCAGTTTATGTTTTTCTCCTCAAATACATAGTGTCTAACCAACACCCAAAGTCTATACATCTTAGTGAACTTCTATACAGTAAGAATAGGCATTCTGAAGTTGTGGAGATTCACATGGATTTTATACTTCACTGTCAAATATATTTTATGCATTTAGTCCAGCACCAAAAGGATATTTTTTTTTTAGTAAATGTTTGAGTATTTTGTCCATTTTTAAATTTGTGGGGTATTGGTATTTTTAGCATTGTATACTGAGAATTCTTTGTGTGTTCTGAAGACAAGTCTTATAAGACATAATGCTTGCTTCTGGTAATAGTTTATTTATTTTTGTGTTCTTCTTTTTTAATTTTGCATACCAACCACAATTCCCCTTACCTCCCCTCCTCCTACTAGCTCCCAGCTTTTCCCCACCCTGCCCCTCATCCACTTCTCAGAAAGGGTAAGGATTCCCACAGGGAATCAATATAGTCTGCATATCAAGTTGAGGCAGGACTAAACCCATCCACCATATGAAGGCTGAGCAAGGTATTCCTCTGTAGGGAATGGGCTCCAAATAGCCAGTTCATGCACTTAAAATAAATCCTAATCCCACTGCCAGAGGCCCCACAGTCTGCCCAAGCCACACACTGTCATCCACATTCAGAGTGCCTAGTTCAGTCCCATGCAGGTTCCCAACTGCCAGTCCAGAGTCCATGAGCTCAATTGTCTCTGTGGGTTTCCCCATTATGATCTTGACCCCTTTGCTTATATAATCCCTCCTCATTTTCTTTGACTGGACTGGGATTTTGGGCCAGACTTCTGTGCCTTTTTAAAGTTTCTGTTACTTTACTTTTTCTCATTTTATTCTTGTGTTTTAATGGTGTCTTGAAACACAAATATTTTCTATTACTGAAGTTTGATTGAGAAATTTATTATGTTATGATTTAAGCTTTTGTTATCTTAACTAAAAAAATCTTTCCTGGGATCAAAATATTTTATATATTTTTTTTCTTTTGTCTTCATCTAGAATACTTCCTATTGTAATTCTTATATTTTTGCATGGAAATTTGAGTTGTAAGGTATGATCTAAGACCTTAATTTTATATGTATGATCTAAGACCTTAATTTTATAGGAAGACTTTCAGTTGATTAACACTGTATCTTACAGAAACTATTTTCCCATTGAAATGTTCCTGTACAATTTTGGTCCTTTGTCTTTATGTTCAAATTCTTATGGATGGGCCTTTATAGTGAGTTTGACAATCATAATGACTCCTCCAATGTTATTTCTTCTGTCCTAGGTCTTTTGTGTCCATGCAGATTTTGACAGCACTATGTTGATTTTCCTACAAAAATTGCTAGAATTTAAAGGAGATTAGATTGAGTCTATCACTTAATTTAGAAAATAATGTCATTTTTAGTGACAGTTTTTTTCTAGTCCATGAACACAGAATGTCCTTTTCTTTATTCAGATTGTCTACAATTTATTCCACTATTTTATATATATTATAGTTCTCATATTAAATTTGTTTATTCCTTTTGACACTCTTATGAATAGAGTTGTTCTATTTCATTTTCTGATTTTTGTCTGCAAGTATATAGAAATAGGTTGGGTTTTGTATTGATCTTATATTAGTCTAATATGATCTAATGAAATGTTTTAGTGGTTTTTATTAGTATAATGGTTTTATTGTGGAAATTTTATCTTGGAATTTTCTACATGGGAAAAAGCATGCTTCTTAGAGTAAAGACAGTTTTACTTATTTTCTATTCTGGAAACTTATTTTTACTGATTTTTTGCCTTCTTGTATTCTCCAAAACCTTCAGTACTTTGTTGAGTGAAAGTAGTGTGAGCTAATGTCTTTGCTTTATTCCCAATCTTCTTTTAGTGTAATATTTTTATTAATTCTTTGATAACTTTAAACTTAAGCTGTAGTTTGATCATGTATACCCTCTACTCTTCCTCATTGCTAGCAGGTCCATTCTTACCTTTCCTCTCTCCCCCTTATTTTCTATACTCTCATTTTTAAAAAAATTACCAACAGAATTCAATTTACGTTACTCATATCCACATAAGTGTAGAATCTTTCTTTGGAGCGTGGTCAGCTTATGAGAGCCTATACCCTTAAAAGAACCTGACAGTCCCTCCCATAGAAGCCAACAGCTGTCAGTAACCCCTCAGAGGTTCAAGCTGAGTACTGTACTCCTTTCCATGCTAGAATATTAGCTGACTTGATTCTGTGCAGGTCTTTTGCTAGTATAAGCAGTGAGTTCATAAGTGCAGCAAGCTTTTCATGTCCACAAACCAATCTTTTTAATAAAGTATTTTTGTGTGTGTGTGTGTGTATGTGTGTGTGTATGCTCATGTGTGTGAAGGTGCCTTTGGAAGGCTGAAAAGAAGTCAGAGTCCTTAGAGCTGGACTTAGAGGCGATTTTGAACTGATTGGCATAGGTGCTAGGAACCAAAGACAACTTTTCTGGAAGAGCAGTGCTTTTAACTGCTGACCGGTCTCTCCAGCTTCTTTACTCTCAATCTTTAGGGGAAGCATCTGTTTTTAACCATTAATCTTAGCTCTAGGTTTTCTATACATGCTCTGTTGCAGTACATTACTTTCTTAAGGGACTATAATTAACTACGATACATCTGATGGCCTAAAGCAACATAGATTTCTTGTAGTATAGTTGTAGAGATCACCAAGTCCTAAGATAAAGTTGTTAAAATGGTTCTCAAGATAAGGAGAGATTTGTTCAGCTTCTAGAAACCCACTAGCACTGGCATTCTTTAGTTCATGGTACCTTACTCACATTATTCTAACTGCTACATATGTTATCACATCTAATATTTTTGCATCTAGGTTCATGAAAGACTGGCCTGTGGTTTTATTTTGCTGTCCTTGTTTATTTTTGGTCTTTATGATACTAATAGAATTAATTGGAAAAGATTCCTTCTTCCTCAACTTCCTAAGTTTTATGCAAGCTTGGTAATTGGTCTTTAAATATTTCATATAACTCATCAATGAATCCAACTGAACCTCGATGTTTCTTTGGGATAGTTAGCTGATTACTAATTCAACCTCTTGTGAAAGGTTTAGTAAGTTACTCTCTTTTGGGAATCTGTTTTGATAATTTTTATGTCTACTAATTTGTCAATTTATATACATTTTCTGTCTTGTTGGCTTAAAGTTCTTCATAATGTTTTCTTAAAATCTTTTTAATTTTCATGGGTGGTGATACTTCCTCTTTTGTCCATAATTTCAGTTGCTTTTTCTTTTCTTCTCTCTTTTCCTGGGTGTGTTAGCAAGTGATTTGTCATTTAATTAAATTTTTCAAAGAAACAGCAGACAAACCTGCAGATGGGGCTGTTAGGATCCACCTTATGTGGTATTTTATGTGCCTAGCACTAAGTAAGCTCCACAGGAAAGTCCTGTCCAAAAGGAATGGGATCTTGCACCATCTTATGCTGCCTGAGGTTAATAATGTTGATGTACTTTAGCCATTAGCCATCTAGAAGGATGCTAAGCTGATTCACATCTGAGTCTTAACAGATTCAAGGGCCACACTGGCACAGTACTTCAGGGTCCATGTGTTGGAGATTTATGATAAAATACTAGTGTGTCACACTGATGTACACGCATTTAGAAAATTGTAGAACTCCATGTGTGAGAGCTGGCCTGCTATTAGCCATGGTGCCCAAAGTTTGGATATAGTTAGTAGAGATAGTTGCTTAGCCACTAAAGAGCCTCAAAGTTGCCAGGACTTATCTAGTACACAAGGTTGAGCGAGGGTACTTCATTTCCTTTCCAATGCTAGAATTGGTACACTGGAAGCTTGAGTATCTATCATAGGTACACAGATTTACAGCTGATGTGGGAATGCACCTAGAGGGTATATCTGAGCTCTGGACTGTGCTTAGAGTCTTTAGTTTCTATCCAGTGCTGGCTTTGCTTTCAACATGGTGGGCGAGGCATGGAACTCTGAGAAAAAGCCCTGTTCAACTTTCATGTGACTAAGTAGAGTCCAGCTATTTACTGTGCCTTCTGAGATTGGAGGCAGGGTTTTTGGAGTAGTCTATACTGTACCTCAGAGTCTAATGTCATTCTCATGACTCAGTCCACTGGCCTCAAGGTAAAAGCCCTGCACTAGATTTCATTGTAGCAGGCCTAGATTTAATTTTCTATTCAGGCTAATCTTGCTGGAGTTGGTATGGGAGTATCTTTTTGCCTTTTTAATAGCTATACATTATGTTGGATTTGTAGGGAAAAATTACTAAATGTTATTTGCCAACTCCAACTCTTTTTTTTGAGACAGGGTCTCATTCTGTAGCCTTGGCTGGTCTGAAACTCACTGTGTAAATTAAATTGGCCTCAAACTCACAGAAATCTGCATCTCTGATTCTTGAGTGCTGGGATTAAAAATTTGTGCTACTCCACCTGGCTTCAAACGTCTTTCTTAATAGTTCCTAGGGTCTTTGCTTTTATTGATTTATCCCAAGAACCCAGAATAGTAACTGTCTCATAGAGGTAATTGAATAAGTATTTTCGAGTATATACTTTGTAATTCTCATACTGATCTGGTGATTCTGCAGCATTCCTGCTATGCTATTGGCATGATTCTATATATCTTCAAACATCAGGTTTTTCTCTGTGGTTCTCCTCATCTGACTTGGATTTCATCAAACTCTAATATGGTCAAATATTTTTTATATATCTATTATCTATATGTGTTTTCTCTTTTATGGAAGATTCATCAGTCTTATGCTCATTTCCTTTTAGTTGCCCACCTGTTTCTTATAGATATAGGAAATTTCATAGGTTAACATTTATACTCTAATAATCTATTTAGTAAATATCATATCCAATGGTTTTTTATTTATGACTTTTATTTTTTATTTTTACTTATTGTGTGCCTTGTGCCATCGTATATGTGTAGAAGTCAGAACACAACTAGTAGGGAATTAGTTTTCTCTTTCCATATGTGGGCCTCAGGGATTGAACTCAGGTCAGTAAGTTTTGTGGCAAGTACCATTATCAAATTAGCTATTTTGTTGGCACACTTTATGACACTCGTGATGAACAGAAATTTTTTATTTTAATGCAGCTAGCTATCTTGGGTAATTATTTTCTTAATGACTACACCCTTTATGCCCTTAAAAATATAATATTTTTAATTTTTAAAATTAAAATATAATCGTATATTTCTTTCTTCCAGCTCTCTATGTATTTGCCCTTTGCCCTTTGCTATCTCTCAAATTCATGGCTTTTTTTAAAGTTCATCTTTTGTATCTTAAGGGATATATATATATATATATATATATGTGTGTGTGTGTATATATATATACTCTTATGCATTGCTGGGAGAAATACAGCAGAAGAGTACAACTCCTACAGGGTAAAATTTACATATAAAATTACATCAACCTTTACTCTTCCTCTTTGTTTCAGCAATTTCACTTCTTAGAATTTATTTGCACCAAATGTTTAAAAATACAAAATTATATATATACATATATGGATGTATATGTACATATATATGTATATATACACATGTGACTAATTTTCAAGGCAGGATAGTTCAAAATTGCACAAGACTGGATATAAGACCAATATTTCAGTGTTTCTAAGTAGGAAAGTATCTGAATAACTATTGTACAGTGAAGTATTGTGTATGAAGGCAAAAGAATAGTTTTACATTATTATGGAATTGTTTATGGGATATATTGTTAAATTAAAAATATGTTTTAGATCACTATTTATATAGGAGAAAGGTATAACTAATGAATTGCATGTATAGTTTCATAAGAAAGGAAATATTGGAACTGTAAGTCAAACTTAATAAGCAATAATATTTATGGGGAAGGAAGGGAATGAAATGAAGGGATCAGAGATGGAATGACACTTCTGTAAAGGTGCTATATAACCCTTTTCACTTTAGAGCCATATGCATTTTTTGCATAATTACAAATATAATAAAAATTTTAATCAAAAAATGAAAAGGGTTGAGGGACATACTTCACAGTTGAGTGTTTGCTTAGCATTCAAGCCCTGAATTTAATCCCCATAAAATTCAAAAACAACCTGAAGCAAATAAAGCAAATGGTAAACATAGGTGGTAACCACACAGAGAAAATAATTACTGTAGTGACTTTAAAGTAATATGTATCTATTACTAACAATATATACTCTAAGGACTGTAAAATATAAAAGTACATTGAATCATTTTATTGTTTTTATCCGTATTAGTATTGCTTGCTGAATTTTTCAATTATGTGAATATGTTATTACAGAAAGCTAATAAACAACTTTGATAAGACTATTAGGATCTGAAGAACCACACAAGAAGCTCAGTGATAAAGTACTTGCCTAAGAAGGCAAGAAGCCCTGGCTTTGAATCCTAGGTCTCCCCAAAACAACCCTTCAAACAAAATAAAATCAAAGAGATACAAGTCTAAAAACAGAGTTTAAGTATAAACCTTGTCATATTAAATTTGAATTGAAAATGCTGTTATGTAGTGGAAAGCAAGCGTTATCACTTCGACCTAGAGGCTTGGCTTTTGAGCCTGGACACCCTAGTGTACAGGGCTTGGCCAGTAGGCCAGTTTAAGACCAGGTGCACGCTGGCTTTCTTCCTGTTTGCTCTCTTGAGCTCTTGGAAGAAGGACCTGACCCTCTTTAGCTGCCTGGACCAGTCTAGCTTTCCAGGAACCACACATCTATTTAATCTCTTGTATCAGTGAATATTTCTCTGAAAACCCCTTAATAAATATTAACCTTTCTTAATCAGTTGCCACTGATTATTAATACCAACTATACTCTTATAAGTTTAAGATCTATTTTTCTACAATAAAATACTCCAGCTTTGTCTACTGTAAAGGCTGAGAAGCAACAACAATGAACACTTTGAACAACAGCAGTTTCCAAGTGCTTTTCATTAAAAGAAACCACGGATGCTTGGAAAAATAGTCCTGGTTCAAGTTAGAGAATGTACAAGATAAGCTTCAGATAGCTTGCTGTGCCCCAAAATTAGAAAGCAACATAGGAGCTGTGTTGTAAATGGTTCCTGGCCTGGACTTTCTGGGTCTGGAACAGAGGTTTGGCTCTACTCTTGGCCCTGCTTTGCTTCAAATAATCACATACAGGCATCTATTATTTTTACGCTGATTGACCTATGGCCCAGGCATATAACTTGCTAACTCCTTCATCTGAACTCAACCCATCTTGTTCAGCCGCACAGCTCAGTACCTTTTCTCAGAGCAGCATTTCAGCTTCTTTCCTCTGTGTCTGCTGCTGTCTCCTTGTGGTGTCTGTGGCGGCTCTCTGGCATCTGTGTTGTCTGGCATCTGTCTCTGTTCTTCCTGTATTCAGTTTTCTTAGCCTGGTAGCCCTGCCCACACTTCCTGTTTTCCTTTGGCCAATCAGCTTTTTATTAAACCCATAGGCGGGACAAATATTTACCATCATAATCCCACTGCATTTCCCCTTTTTCTCTTTATAAAAGAAGAACCCCAAATCTAATATCCTTTTTTTTTTCATTATCTATAATGATTTTATACCCAATATGTAAACAAACACAAACATCTATAATCCATTTTTTGGGAATGTGGGCATAGTTCCCTAGGCTACTTCCTGCTGAATGCAGGCATTGGCAATCCCATGGGAATCCAGAGAAAATTTTAAGATTTATGGATAAGTCTTTAGTGGAGTAGTCTGTAAGACTGGCTATCTCAAACAATCTTCTTGAAGTTGTTTTGAATGCAGAACTCAGAGAAAACTTCAGCAGTGGTGCTCTGAATTGCTGAATCATCTGGGTCATCCATTTCCATTGGAGACTTTTCAGGGGATCTTTCTTGATCAAACTTTATTTTCTTTAACTGGAAATAATAAATCCACAGCTTCTCATTTTCTGTAGAAATAAAAAGAAAACCTCTTCTCCAAAGTAGCATATCTTTTGATTTCAGTTGTAAAGTCAACTCATTTACAAAATATATATGTTGGATTAATCCATCAACATTTGTAATCAAATGTCTCCTAGCAGCTTTACTTCATTTATAGTCAAAAAACTTAGATAAGACAATAATATACAGTATCCAGACAGTCTTTGTATTTTCCATTTGTACGTTGCTCATTATTATTTCTTTTTATTCTATTTTTTAAAAAACTTTATCTTTTTTTTCTTTTCTCTCTGAAGCCTTTGTATATTTTAAACATATCCTAAACCATGTACAAGTTGGTTTTTTAAAATCTGTCTCTACTGTATATCTCTTATTTTTTTCTGTTTCTGATCACCTTTTGCTTGGCTAGAATAGCTGACCCATCCAGCTCTATTTCTTTCTGTTTCTACACATCTTTAATCTGCCAAGGTTTGGTTTAAGGATTAAAGCCTTCACTAGGGTGGCTGACTTCACCCAGCTCCCTTTATTACTTTCTGTTTCTGACCACATCTTTAATCCTCCACCCAGTTTCCTCTATTTCTGTTTCTGACTAAACCCTTAATCTGTGAAGGTATGGTGCTAAGGATTAAAGGCTTCACTAGTGTGGTTGCCTGGCTCCACCCAGCTCCTAGTCTAACTTCATACAGTTTAGCTTTTTAGTAGAGGTGCTGCTAGGACCTACAATTATTACTCTGGGGAATTTTAAAGTTCATATAATCACCAAGTAAAGCACTGCCCTCTGCTGCTCATTAACTCTAATTAATATTTGGCCGCAAAACCTCTTAAAAGACTCACAAGTGTTTTTCCTCTAAGGCTGAATCAGTAAAGTCTCACTTTAAAAAGCCACACCTCTGCTTGCCTCACGCAAACAGAGCTGATCTAAGAAAATGCTGCCACTAAAAAAAAAAAATCAATCTTTGACACTGTTCTCTTTCACCTGTGAGAACAGAAACCTTAAATCCATCATAAGCAGCTTGTTTCTTACATTGAGGCTCAGGAACTAGCATTGTTGCAACTTTTAAGATGCACTCTAAAAGCCCACCATTTTTAATTCAAACCCATAGCCCACACACCTCATCAGGGCATCTCTGTACCATGGCTCATGTGAGAGACACAATTCAGAAGCTGTTTTTGCTTCTGATTCTGCAATCTAGATCCCTTTTTTATTTTTTCTCAAGCTTTATGTGAGTGTATATCACATGTGGGTGTATATCACCCATGTTGCACAGCCATTTGTTGTAAGGTTTGGACACTGGACTTTCCAGGCCTAGCCTTAAGGTTCGGCCCCACAGACGTGCAGTTTCCCAGTCCCACAGAGTCACAGAATCACACAAACGCTTCTATTATTTTTACACTGATTGACCTGGGTCTCAGGCATATAATTTGCTAACTCCTTCATCTCAACTCAACCCATCTTGTTAAACCGTCCAGCTCGGTATCTTTTCTCATAGCAGCATTTCAGCTTCTTTCCTCTGTGTCTGCTGCCACCTCCTCATTGTATCTGTGGCAGCTCTCTGTGGCGGCTCTCTGACATCTGTGTCTGGCATCTGTCTCTGCTCTGAAATATTCCTGAGTTTTCTTAGCCTTGTAGCCCCATCCACACTTGCTGTTTGCCTTTGGCCAATCAACTTTTTATTAAAACCATGAGCAGGTTCTCCTAATATTTACAACATTACCAGCATAATCCTACTACAGGGACCCATAAGAAGTCTCAGGGACTTCTTATTGGTTCTAAATGGGACAGTTTGTCCACTACCACAAATAGTCACTATATTTAATTGAAACTCATACATTATATACAAATACATGACTTCATAATTGTACTATAAATAACCACTGATCACCATTAGGTATTTCTAAAGTGATAGTTCCTTACTCTCAAAAAATAATAAAGAACAGATGGAATCAAGGATTTATCCTGTTATATTCAGGAAAGCTAAAAAGCTAATGATTATAGAATGCAGATTAAATCTATAATAATAGAGTCAGGGAAGCCCAATTTTGTAATTCATAATAAGTTAATAGATCTAGACAATGATTACCAATGTATATAAAATCCATTAAGTAAAAGTTGGATGGGAGTACATAATAATTGAGGGATGAGACAAACACGACTTAAATTCACAAATTAATCTCAGCATCACTAAAAATGTGCCTATTAAATATTATGTGCCTGTGGACATGTTACAATAGGAAATATATACTTAAATATGAATTTTTTCTTAAATATTGAACATGAATCAAATTAAATCTTTATAGAAACTGTCTTTAATGTAACTTTCTAGATTCTTATAAATGTTTTTTATCTGTTCTGGATAACCTGGTATCGAAGAACAATTATATATACATTGGACATTTGAAATGCACCAAATTTGACCCAAATTGATAAAAAGGAAAGTATATTCAAGAGACCAATGACAACTGAAGTATACTAGATTTAACTTTCAAGAAATAGAAGAAATTTTGAGCAAGTTATCACCAGAAACACATCATTAAATCAATTTGTTCACAAAACATAATGGTTGTATAATATCAATAGATGAATGAGGAAAGTTGATGAAGAGATGAGACGGAAAAATGACTTAAAAGTTGTAATAGCCAAAACCTTAATTTAGATCTTGATTAAATAACCAAGTATTTTAAAAGTCACTGAAATATTCAAGATCATTTAAATATAAATTTGGAATTAGGTGATACCTAGGAATTCATAAGTTTATGAATATGACACTGCTATCCTGGTTCTATTCTTCAAATGGCCTTGTGAGTTAGAGGTATGTATACTTCCATGAGCTTGAGGTTTCTGGATGCCATACTTAATTTGCCATGGTTTGGCCTTGTTCAAGATGCAGTTTTAAGATACACACACACAGACACACATACACACATATTTGCTACATATTATAAAAACCTTTATCTGAGATCCAGAATTTAATTTTTATTAATTTTTAAAAGGTTGTACTGGGGAGGCTTTGTAGAACTTCCATATCTCTTTGTCTTGATCCAGATGAACCCCCAAAGAAGAACAAAGGTGATCTCATGAACAACCTGGAAGGTTTTTACCACGAGACTATAATGAAAAAACGCCTTGAAGAGTTCCAACTTATGAGAGGTGAACCCTTTGCTTCCCACTCACTGGTCTCAGCTACGTCAGTGGGTGATAATGGCACAGCTGAGAACCCATCACTACTCCAGGACAAGGGAAAACAGGCAGCACAGGGTAAAGGCCCTAGTCTCCATGTGGCAAAAGTTATTGATTTTTCACCTGAGCAGTGTTGGATTGGGCCTGCGAAGCTGACGCAACGAATAGAATTTATCCCTGAAGATGAGATCCAGAGAAACCGTTTGTCAGAGGAGGAGATCCGAAACATCCCTATGTTTTCTTCATATAAACCAGGGGAACCAAACAAGGTATAGGCCAAATCAAGAACACAACATGGGTTGTTTTCAATTTATTTATCTCTACCTTATGGAGCATTTTACAATTATCTCTGAATATGCCAAAGATTATGACATAGGTATTCTGTTTGTCCTTAACCTTAACTATCATTTTCCACAAACTATTTAAGTAGCCTATTTCCTACCAAGTTATGTGTGCCTTTCTCAGGTTCTAAAATTCCTTCAGAATTTTAAGTAATGATGAAATTTAGCTCATACCCATTAGAAGCTCTGAATTATAGGAAAAGTAACCACCAATTTTTAGTGATTGACCACCTGATTGTGGGTACCATTAAGAGTACAAATCCTTAAAGGCATTAATTTTTTTTGTCTAATTTAAGAAAACAGAATAAAAAAATGAATGTTTCCTGATTTTTAAAAAAAAAAATTGCATGGAAGGATACTTTGACAGACTTTCTGTTCCGTTACTCCTATTCCAAGGGTCGTTTGCCTTTCATTTACTTTTTGTCATGAGCATAATAAATATCCATGAATAAATTAGCAAATATCTGTATTCTTAGCTAGTCATGTTTACTAAGACTTAATAATTTTTCATATTTCCTTAGTTTTAAAAATTATAGATATACCTGAAGAATTTCATGGCTTCTTTATCAATCTTATTCTTCTTTCTTTCCAAGTTTAACTACTGTTTTGAATTTGCTAGTCTGTTCCAGTGGCTATTTTTATGTATTTATTACATAAAACTATATACAACTGTAACTGATGATAGCTAAATTTACTTTCTTTTATGTGATTGTATAAAAGATATGCATTCAATAGAACCTAGACTCTAGATTTTTAATTTTTATTTTTGTCAAGCTAACAATATGCATTGTGATGCTATGGCACGTTGTTGAGATGCTGGGCAGCCACAGTAACTTACAGCTCACAGTCAACTACATATCATGAGGAGAAACCACTGACACTCCAGAGTACTAGGTTGCTAAACCGCAATGTGCCATAGATTACATATATTAGGTGCATTTCTAATTTAGGATATTTTAAACTTACAAAGGATTTATCAAGATACAATCCTATCTTAACCCAAGGTACATTTTAGCTAGCCATAAATATTCATAGTTATTAATAAATACAATTTTACACATGTATAAAGCTATGTGGATAATGTCACACTCTACATATTTTTCCTACTGTTTTTATTCAATATATCCAATATTTTAAAATTGTATTTCTAATGATACAAAGAACTATTAGTATTCCACTATAGAAATGTGCTATAATTCATTTCTTTTTCTTGATTTGTTCCCCCTCATTACTTTACTCCTACAGATTTAGCTGTAATAGATGTTGTTACACATATTGTCTTTTTTTTCCAGTACTAGAGATTGAACCTGAAACCTTGTAAATATTAATCGAATTCTCTACCCTTAAGCTATATTCATAGACTTCTTTTCTGCTGATGTTGAGACAGGCTTTCACTAATTACATCAGCTAACCTTGAACTCTCTCTGTAACCCAAGTAAGCATGAACTTGTTATCTCTCTGTCTGAACCTCCTAACTAATTGAGAGTCTAGGCTTAAATCACTGCCAGGCATGGCTTGTACACATCTCTTATTGCCCATGTACAAACATTCCTCCTAGACAATATTTTTCAGACTTAAGTTATGATTTATATATAGGTTACACCAGAAAAGGTTTATTTTTAATGAAATGAATAGAAGAATACAATAAAATAACAGATCAAAGTGTATCTCGTACTATTGTGTTCCACACAATCACTGTTTCTTAAAAGTTTTATTTTTGTGCATGCATAGTGTGAGAAAATGGGGAGAAGAAATACTGTATATGTGGGCTACAGTATTTAATGCAATTTTGCCTGTAGATCTTAAGCAAAATATTGAGAAATATATCCTCTCATAATATTTCTCACATTTTAGTGTACATGAAAAGCACCTGAAGAAGTTATTAAAACATAGATTGCTGGCCTTCATCCCCAGGTTTTTAACTTAGATGATCTGGAAAAGGATATGAAAATTTGCATTTTTAACATGTTCCCAGGCAATGTTGACACTATTGATCTAAGAGTGGAATTTCAAGAATTGCTGTTCTAGGTTGCATAAATCAGAATCAAATTACTGATTCAGGATATCCATATCTTCCACTTCTAACAAGCACTATTTCAGAGATTCCCCCGCCCCATCTTGCCAAGAGTTTGTATTAGACTTTTAACTTTACTTAATAGGTCAGAAAAGTAATTTATTTTTTTAAACTTTCATAATCCTCATTTCCAGTACATATATACATGCACATATATTTTTACATTTATTAGCCTTTCTTCTACCCTCTTTATGAGTTAGCTTTATGTTTCTTTGCCCATAATATGATATTTTGCCTTCTGTATTTATTTGTAATGATTATTTTTCAGTTCTTGAAGATTTATTTTTATTGTGTTTGTCACATGTGTAAGAACAAGAAGAGAGTTAGTTGGACTACTAATTTCTGATTATTTATTGAAATTAATGGCAGACTACTAGCCAGACATTCAGGAATGTCAGAGAGCATTAAGATGAATACCAAAAACTACATCTAAGCATAACATATTCCAACTATAGAAAGGCAAGAAAAAGAAAAAAAGAAATTATATCAGACTTACCACAAGGCAACACCAGCAAGAAAATTGAATGAAATATTTATGTTTAGAGAGAAAAAAAATTCCACCCACCCAGAAGTCTACCCTTTCGATACAGAGGAAACAGAATAACAGTTCTCAGATGAACAAAGTTGTAAAGAATTCATCACCATAAAATTATTTTCTAAGTCTAGGAAAATTAGCTTAATAATTCAGATTTCTCTGAAGGAAGAACAGAGGACAGAATACACAAAGATAAAATTATTTTCTCATTCTGTAAAACAGAAGCAGAGAGAATATATTTTGTGAGATGAGACTTAGTTTATTATGGAAACCAGTTAAAAATATTCCAGTAAAAGAAATTTACACCCTCCTATTTGTTTTGTGCATAGAAGTAAAACTCCTAAATCAAAACATTTTGAGTATCATAATTAATTTTTTTTTATTTTTTAATATTTACTTTTATTTTATGTGAACTGGTGTTTTGCCTGCATGTGTAACTTTGTAAGGGTGACAGATCTTGGAATTACAGACAGTTGTTAGCTGCCATGTGGATGCTGGGTATTGAACTCAGATCCTCCAGAAAAACAGTCAGTGCTCTTAACCACTGAGCCATCTCTCCAGCCCCATGAAATTTATTTTTATATATAATTAATATATACTAATGAAAGCATTAATGTTTTCTTGAAGGGTTTTTATTTAAAACTTAAAATATAAAATGAATTTATTAATGGATGAAAATAATTATAAATCATTATTAACAGACATCTAAATCTGGTTCCACATTTGAAAATTAATGTAGATTTCATTGATTCCATATCAGTAAAATAAGAAAAATCATGTACACTTCCTGTGATATAGAAAAAGCATTTGAAAAATGCCTTAACATCCATTCATGTTTTAAAAGTCAATGAACCAGTAAAGTAAAACATCCTCAAGTTAGTGAAGAATAGCTACAACACCATACATCATACCTGGTAGGAAGAAACTAGATACTTTCCTCTTTGGTCCAGAGCAAAATAAGAATGTCTCCTTTACCTACTCTTTTGATGGTATACTAGAAGTGTTTTCCAGTGTAAGAAGAGAAGGAAAGGAAATTGAGAGTTCTTGGATTAAGACGAGAAAAATATAGTACTTTTCATAAGTAATTTTGTCAAAAATTCCAAGTAACTGACCAGAAATCAAGCAAACTAAAACTATTAAGTAATTATTAATTTGTATCCTACAAACCTTATGTAAAAAATGTCAGTTTCAACAACTAAGTAATACTTCAGTGTATAAATATACTACAATTTCTTTATCCATTTTTCAGTTGAGGAACATCTAGGTTGTTTCCAGGTTCTGGCTATTATGAATAATGCTGCTATGAGCATAGTTGAGCAAGTGTCCTTGTGGTATGATTGAACATCCTTTGGTTATATGCCCCAGAGTAGTGTTGCTGGGTCTTGAGATAAATTGATTCTCAATTTTCTGAAACTGACATACTTATTTCCAAAGTGTCTGTACAGGTTTGAATTCACACCAGCAAAGGAGAAGTTTTCTCCTTTCTCCACATCTTCTCCAGCATAAGCTATCATCTGCGTTTTTTGGTCATAGACATTCTAATATGTATAATGTGGTATCTCAGAGTTATTTTATTTCTCTAATGGCTAAGGATGTTGACCATTTCTTTAAGTGTCTTTTGGCCATTGGAGATTATTTTGTTGAGAATTCTATTTAGATCTGTAACCCATTTTTAATTGGATTATTTGGGATTTTGATGACCAGTTTCTTGAATTCTTTATATATTTTGAAGATCAGTCTTCTGTAAGATGTAGGTTTGGTAAAGATCTTTTCCCATTCTGTAGGCTGCCATTTTGTCCTACTCCTAATTCTTGATAACCTTGCCTCGTCTTAGTAAATGGGGAGGTGTATAGTCTTACAACTTGCTATGTCATTTTTTGTTGATATCCATAAGAAACCTGCCCTTTCCTGAACAGAAACAGAGGAATAATTTGGGGGGGGGCAGAGGGAGGAAAGAGGGGGAACTGGGAGGAGAGGAGGGTGGGGAAAATGCAACTGGGATGTAAAACAATTATTAAAGAAAAAAAGTCAGTTTTCTACCTGTATATAGGAAATAAGAAATTCAAATTTTTAGTTTAGAAATGTTTAGTATCACAAAAGAAAGATAAAATATATACATACAAATTTAACAAAACTTGTAAGATATATGTGCTAGAAATCTGAAAGTAATGAAAAATGAAAGATGTAAATGCAGAGATAGTTTGCATTTATGAATTGAAAATCTAATATTGTTACAATGCCACTTTTTCCAAATTGGTATTTAGAGTCCACATAATCTTAACAAAATTCTGACATGATATTTGTAAATATTAAGAAATTGATTCTAAGTATATATGGAAATAGTCAAGTAAATGGTTGGCAGATAGTAGAAGCTAAGATGCTCAGTGTTGGAATTTGTAGATAAATAAAAGGAGGAAATTAAAATGATTCATGTGGTAGTAGCTTATATTTGGGAGCATCACTATGGATTCATATTTAACTTAATCTTGACATAGGTAATGTGCATGTAGAAGTATTTTTCTGCATTTATACACAGGCTAGTATGAGCATAGCAAGCCCCAGTGAAACAAACTTGCTCTTGCTCAGGATAGATTACTTCTAATACCATTCTCTACTAAATGTAACAAGAAATCTTTGGAGAAATAAATGGTTGCTCCTATAACTCAGGCAGGAAGTACACAAGATTAGCCTTGTATATCTTTCTGTACCCAAAAGTAAAATAACAGCATAAAACATGGGAATTTATAGAGAACGCCAGTAATCAAAGCTAGAACTATCTGTGCAATAAACTAAACAACTTAACTTTGAGTAATGATTCAAAATATAGAATATCCTTGTCTTGTACAGATGCTAAGAATTTAAAAGTTGAGGAAGGAAGAAAAGGTAAATCATAGGAACATAATTCCCTGTTGCTTGGTTACGAGTGGCTTGTGTTGACCTGTTACTCAAAGAGTACTGTATCGAAAGGAAGACAAGCAAGTAGTGGAGAAAGTTGACCAGCACTCCCTCAGCCAGGTAATGAAAGCCAACATCACCACTCACAAATCAGTGCTGTTCACATTTCTGTTTGATTCAGTGTGGCCAAGTGGAACTCTTCTAGTGTCATTTTCTTCCCAATAATGCATCACTCCAATATAACATTAAGAAAACAGAAAAAGTCTAGTAATGGGCTGACAAACCTGGCTAGTATTTCTACAGTCTTCACAATCATGAAAAATGAGGAAAATTTGATAAATTGCCAAGAGGAGCTTAAAGATACATTACAGCTAAAAGATGCCTACATTAGGTAGAAACTAAGGAAATGTAAATAAAGTATAAACTATATATAGTTGAAAATGAGCAATCAAAACTACATATTACACAGTGATAGCAGGAGATTCTGTTTTTCTGTTTTATAAGCAAGCTTGTCTTAGGACTTCTCAATATCTGTCTTTCTATATATCACATGGTATTGATACATATGTATGTTATAGATATACATACACATGTATATATCTGTATATATAGGTATGTATATATATTTTTGCAGCAGAGAACATGGAACCAAGAAAGAACTAAGACAACTTCTTGACCAGAAGTCCTTTTTATTTTAAAAAATCGATTTATGTTTTGGTACTGGAGAGATGGCTCAGCAGTTAGAGCACTGGTTATTCTTTCATAGGACTCCGATTTGATTCTTAGCATCCACATGATAAACAATCTGTAACTGCAGTTCCAGGAAATCTTATGCTCTTTTCTGGGCTCAACAAGCACTGCATGTACATGATACACATGCAGACAAAACACTCATACTCACAAAATAATAGTTTTAAATACTAGAAAATAAAAATATTTATCAAAAGGAACAGGCAGTATGGATCTTCTGTAATTGCTGAAAAACTTGAGATATGTTATCATACACTCCCTTCCCCCTTTTAAAACCTGTTAAATTTATTTTTGTTTAAAATAATCATTTTCGTACAATATGTTTTTTTTTTTTTTTTTTTTTTTC
>PVIH01025277.1:0-20966 GCA_004025045.1 Sigmodon hispidus
TATTGATTGTTGGTCTTAGTGCCTGTGCCACTGGTGTTATATTTAGGAAGTGGTGGCCCGTGCCAATTTGTAGAAGTGTATTTCCCACTTTCTTTTCTATCAAGTTCAAAGTGGTTGGGGTTAAGTTGAGGTCTTTGATCCACTTGGATTTGAGTTTTGTGCAGGGTGACAGGCTCGGATCTATTTGCATTTTTCTACATACTTCCTTCCAGTTATGCCAACACCATTTGTTAAATATACTCTCTTTTTTCCATTGAATGTTTTGGGCCTCTTTGTCAAAGATCAGGTGTTCATAGGTTTTTGGGTTAATGTCTGGATCCTCAATTCTATTCCATTGGTCCACAAGTCTGTTTTTATGCCAGTACCAGGCTGTTTTTATTACTGTAGCCCTATAGTATAGCTTGAAGTCAGGGATGGTGATACCTCCTGAGGTACTTTTGTTGAGTAAAATTGTTTTGGCAATCCTGGCTTTCCTGTTATTCCAAATGAAATTGTGTATTGTTCTTTCAAGGTCCAAAAAATATTGTGTTGGGATTTTGATAGGCAGTGCATTTAATCTGTAGATTGCCTTTGGTAGAACTGAGAAGTTTCTAAGAACTATAGAAAACCTTAAATAAAAATTCATGGGCTTCTGTAACTTAAAACCACAAGATAGAAAGACCTATGTGTGGCAGATGCCAAAGAAATATACCCGGGTTTTGACAGCAGTGACAACAACTTCAGTTCTTTTAATACATTGTAAAGTTCTTTGGATTTGAAAATCTGTCTCACAGTCTTTGATACAAGATGGCTTTCTGTAATCCATACAGCCCTTGAAAATTCAGGATAATACCTAGTGGATAGTATTGTGTGATTTATAGCTAACATATAATAAAAATCCAGAGTCAGATATTTGGGAAAAGCTGAAATATCAAAGAGGGAAAACAGAACTACAGTCTATTCCCACCCATCCAACTTCTCAAGCAGAACAGGTAAATGTGATCTTCAGCCTGACTGTTCGCTTCTACAAAATGTGTGAATTTTTGCTTTCTCATGTCTTATATATTTTCCTTGCCCAGCTGTTTTACTTCCAGTTCAACTTTGTATCGTAATTCTAGAGTTAGAATTAAAGGTATGAGATGCTTGACTATTCATTTTAAACTCAAGGATACATACAACAATACAAAGATCTACAACATACCACCATAGGAAGCAAGTGATTCTATAGCTTCAAGACCTGAATATAGCAATGAAGAGGAAACAGAAGGAAATGATCTTAAAAACAGCTTTATGAAACTAATTGAAGCCTTAAAAGAGGATATAAGAGACGTTCTAAAAGAAATAGAAGAAAATACAAACAGAAAATCAGAAAAGATGAACAATGCCCTGAAAAAAAAAAAAAACTAGAAAGAGAAAACAAACAGGTAAAAGAAACTTTACAGGAATTAAAAATAGAAATAGAAGCAATAAAGAAGGCAAAAACTGGGACAAAGCTGGAAATAGAAAAATCTGAAAAAAAGATCTGGAACCACAGATTCAAGTATAACCAACATAATCCAAGAGATGGAAGAGAGAATCTCTGGGGTAGAACACTCAATTGTGGTAATAGATATATCAGTTAAAGAAAACACTAAAACCAAAAAAAAGTCATAACACAAAATGTCTGGGAAAGGCCAACATATAAATAACTGGAACTGAAGAAAGAGAAGAACACCAGCTCAAAGGCACAGAATCAATATTCAACAAAATCATAGAAGAAAATTTACCCAACATAAAGAAGGAAATGCCTATAAAGAATCAAGAAGCCTACAGAACATCAAATAGACTAGACCTACAAAAAAGTAGGCTTACCATATAATAATCAAGCCACTAAACTTACAGAACAAAGAAAAATGCTAAGAGCTGCAAAGGAAAAAGTTCAAATCACCTATAATGGCAGATCCATCAGAATAACACTTGACTATTCAATCGAAACAAGAAAAGCAAGAAGGTCCTGGTTAGACATTATACAGACACTAAAAGTCCATGGATGCCAACCTAGACTACTGTACCCAGCAGAAATATCAATCAACTTATCTAGAGTAAACAAGATATTTCAAGACAAAACCAGATTTAATTAATACCTATCAACAAATCTGACTCTAAAGAAAGCCCTATAGGGAAAACTCCAATATAAGAAAACCAGAAACACCCATGTAACCACACACAATTGATAAGCTCACAGAAGAAACTCCTCCCTCAAAAAAAGTTCAAGCTACTACCAAAAATGACAGAAAATATCGATCATTGGTCATTAACATCCCTTAATATCAATGAACTCAAATCATTTAAGAAAAGACACACCATAGCATGATGTATACAAAAAGAGAAACCATTCTTCTGCTGCATACAAGAAACACACCTCAGCTTCAAAGACAAACACAGGCTCAGAGTACAGGGTTGGGAAAAGACTTTCCAAACAAATGGCCCTAGGAAACAAACTGGTGTAGCCATTCTAATATCTAGCAAAATAGTCTTTACCCTAAAAACAACAAAAAGAGATCAGGAGGGACATTACTTATACATCTCAGGAAAAAAATCCCTAAAGATAAAATTTCAGACTTGAATATCTATGCCCCTAACACAAGGGCACCTACACACACACACACACACACACACACACACACACACACACACACACACACATATATATATATATATATATATATATATATATATATATATATAAAATGCTACTAAAGCTTATACCTCATAACAATCAAGACACACTAATAATGGGACATTTCAATACCCAACTTTTACCCTTGGATAGGTCAACCAGACAGAAACTCAACAGAGAAATAAAAGATCTAGTAGAAATTATGGCCCAAATGACCTTGGTTGATATACACCAGACCCTACACCCAAACAAAAAAAGAATATACATATTTCACAGTACCCAATGGATTTTCTCTACAATTAACCACATACTAGATCAAAAAGCAAATATCAACAGATACATAAAAAATGGATGTAACTCCTTATATCATATCAGATCACCATGATGTAAAGTTAGAGTTCAACAACATCAAAAATCACAGAAGGCCTACCAACTCATGGAAACTAAACATCACTAACCTGAACCATGTCTGGGTCAAAGAAGAAATTAAGAAAGAAATTGCTAGAATTTAACAAAAATTAATTTATTCATACGCAAACTTATGGGACACAATGAAAGCAGTATTTAGAAGAAAATTTATAGCACTAGATACCTACATGAAAAGACTATAGAAATACAAACACAAGAGAACTATCAGCACAATTGGAAGCCTTAGAACAATTAGTACCTAGAAAGAGTACAGGGAAGGAAATAATTAGAGGTGAAATCAATACAATTCAAACAAAAAAAATAATACAATAAGTCAATGAATCAAAGTGTTGGTTTTTGAGAAAGTAAGCAAGGTAGATAAACCCTTATCCAAACTAACCAAAAAGCAGAGAGACAGTATCCAAATCAACAACATCAGAAATGAAAGGGGGCATTACAATAGACCCCCAGGAAAGCCAGAGAAATATCAGGTCATACTTTGAAAATCTATACTTTACAAAAATGGAAAACCTAGAAGAAATGGACAGCTTTCTGTACAGGTACCATTTACCAAAATTAAATCAAGATCAGATTAAAGACCTAAACAGACCTATAAACACCAAAGAAAATTGAAGCTGTCATTAAAAGCCTCCCAAATAAAAAAAAAATCCCAGGCCTAGATGTTTTCAGTGCAGAGTTCTACCATACATTCAAAGAAGAGCTAATACCAATACTCCACAAACTGTTCCATACTGTAGAAACTGAAGCAATGTTGCCAAAATCAATTTATGAGGCCACAATAACCCTGATACTCAAGACACTCAATGATGCTACAAAAAGAATTAGAGACCAATTTTCTTCATAAACATTGATGCAAAATTCTCAACAAAATTTTGGGAAATCAAATCTAACATTCACCACAACCAAGTAGGCTTAATCCCAGAAATTCAGGGATGGTTTAACATATGGAAAACTGTAAATGTCATCTATCATATAAATAAATTGAAAAAAAAAACATATGACCATCTCCTTAGATGCTGAAACAGCCTTTGACAAAATCCAACACTCCTTTATGATAAAAGTCATGAAGAGATATGGAATACAAAAAAAATATGTGAATATAGTAAAGGTGATTTACAAAAAGCCAACAGGCAACATCAAACTAAAGAGGAGAAAAACTCAAAGCAATCCCACTAACTTCAGGAACTAGACAAGGCTGTCCCTTCTCCCCTTATATATTCAGAATAGTTCTCCAAGTTTTAGCTAAAGCAATAAGAGAATAAAAGGAGATTAAGAGGATATAAATAGGAAAACAAGAAGTGAAACTATCTCTATTTGAAGATGTTATGATTGTATACATAAGTGATCCACAAAATTCTACTAGGGAACTTCTATAGCTGATAAACACCTTCAGCAATGTAGCAGGATACAAGATTAACTCAAAGAAATCAGTAGCCTTCCTATACACTAAAGATAAAGGGACTGAAAAAGAAATAAGGGAAAAATCCCATTTTAAAATAGCTTTAAATAGCATTAAATACTTCAGTGTAATTATAACCAAAAAAGTAACAGATCTATTAGACAAAAACTTTAAATCATTGAAGAAAGAAATTGAAGAGGATATCAGAAAATAGAAAGATCTCCCATGTTCCTGGATAGGTAGGATCAACATGATGAAAATGGCATTCTTACCAAAATCTACAGATTCAATGCAATTCCCATCAAAATCCCAAACAATATTCAGTTTCATTTGGAATAACAGGAAAGCCAGGATTGCCAAAACAATTTTGCTCAACAAAAGAACCTCAGGATGTATCACCATCCATGACTTCAAGTTATACTATAGAGCTACAGTAATAAAAACAGCCTGGTACTGGCATAAAAACAGATTTATGGAACAATGAAATAGAATTGAAGACCCAGACATTAACCCACATACTTATGAACACTAGATTTTTGAGAAAGAGGCCAAAAATATTCAATGAAAAAAATATAGTGTCTTCAACAAATGGTGTTGACATAACTGAGTGGTAGTGTGTAGAAAAATGCCTATAGATCCAAATCTATCACCCTGCACAAAATTCAAATCTAAGTGGATCAAATACCTCAGCATAAATCGAGCTACCCCAAACTTGATAGAAAAGAAAGTAGGAAATACATTCCAACGCATTGACATCGGTGACCACTTCCTAAATATAAAACAAGTAGCACAGAGACTAAGAACAACAATTAATAAGTGGGACCTCCTAAAACTGAGAAGCTTCTGTAAAGCCAAGGACCCAGTCAATAAAACAAAGCGACAGCCCATAAAACGGGTAAAGCTTTTTACCAACCCTACAAGTGAGAGTAGATTGATCTCTAAAATATATAGAGAACTCAAGAAACTAGAGCCCAAAACCCTTAATAACACAATTTAAAAATGGGGTTCAGAACTAAAAAGGGAATTCTCAGCAGATTTAAAAATCGCTGAAAGGAACATGAGGAGGTGCTCAACATTTTTAGCCATCAGAGAAATGCAAATCAAAACAATTTTGAGATACGACCTTACACCTGTCAGAATGGCTAAGATAAAAAACACAGATGACAGCCTCTGATGGAGAGGATGCAGAAGGAAGGAGAACACACCTCCATTGTTGGTGAAGAACTTGTTCAGCCACTCTAGAATGCATTATTGTAGTTTCTCAGAAAACTGCAAATCAATCTCCTCAAGGATCTAGCAATACAACTTTTAGGCATATACCCTAAAGATACACATTTGCACCCCAAAAGCATTAGTTCAACTATGTTCATAGCAGCATTATTTGTAATAGCGAGAACCTGGAAACAACCTAGATACTCTTCAACTGAAGAATGGATTAACAAACTGTGGTATATCTACACAATGAAGTACTACTCAGCAGTAACAAAAAAAATGGTATCCTAAAAATTTGCAGGCAAATGGATGGATTTGGAGAATATCCGCCTGAGCAAGGTATCACAAACCCAGAAAGAGAAGCAGGGGATATACTCACCCATTAGTGAACTTTAAAAAATCAAAATGTCATGGTATATAAGAGCTCAAGCCTAGAACATAGCTAAACAACACAGTACTTCACTTCTTCATTGATGGACTCTGGCAGGGGGTGTGGGTGAGGAAGGACTCATTTTCTTTAAGGAGCTGGCCACAGGGAGTTTAATTATGCTCCAGTAAGTAAATGAGCAGAATGAATGGGCTTTTTTGTAAATGGGGAGATCATAAGAGTGAGCATGAAACTGAGAGGACTGATAGCTGAGGCTGATGGGGTACATGATGTAAAATCACCAGATAGGAAAGAAAGAAAGAAAGAAAGAAAGAAAGAAAGAAAGAAAGAAAGAAAGAAAGAAAGAAAAGAAAGAAAGAAAGAAAGAAAGAAAGAAGGAAGGAAATGTCATAGCCATAGGAAATATGCCTTTTATCTTTGGAATTTAATGATTTATTATTTTCATATTGTTATTTATTAAACATTAGTTATAAATCAAACATAATGTTAGTTTCTTTATCTTATGAAATACTTCTGTTTAATATGGTTATGCATATCTGACCCTCACAACAGCACTGGATCGTAATTGTCACTTAAGTGATGATGAAGTAGCAATTAAAATGCTTACATTGTTCTGTGGCTAAAATCCCTCAAACTATGGGCAAAGTTATAACTGAACTTGGTAATTTTACAGAGAGATCATGCTGTAAGTCTCAAAACAGGTACAGAATGATACTTTTTAAAGCTAATGGAACATTTCTAAGCCCTGTCTAGTTGCTAGATCTTATCTAGGTGAAACCTTGAGTGAAAAGGTGTACTATTAACTTTTCTTTCTTTTTTTACCTTCTTATCTCTTGTTGTTATATTTAAAACATAAGTTTTAATATTTATATTTCTGTTTAGACAGGATATTATGTAGAAAAGGAATATATCAAACTTGAAACATAGTAAAAAATACTTATTTTCTTGACGGTAGTATTTATACTAAATGAACTTTTAAATGGCCTCTTTAAATCTATGATATATTATGATTATATTCACCTTTGTTATAATCTCTTGCCTTCCTCCTGTCCCCAAAAGTCACACTTCTACTTTATATGTAATTTTTTTTATTTTTGAGATGATAATATAATTATATCATTTCTTCCAAATGTATCCTTCTTCCCAATACACCAATGAACCCTCTTTGCTTTCTTTTAAATTTGTGGCCTCAGTTTAACTAATTGTTGTTATATGCATCTGTATGTACAAATATGTTGCTAAATATAACCTATTCAATGTGTATAATTTTAAAAAGAATATATGTTTTCATTGGTGACCATTCATTATTGGATAACTATTGTTCTCTACGTAGGACTATTTCTCTCATTCCTATTATCATATAGTTTTTTGTATAGAATTAAGGCCTCATAGTACTTCTCAATCCACGTAAGTATGTCTACTTTTGTTTCTCTTGTCCAACTCACATTTAGATAGTCATGTGGGTAAGAATTAATTTATATAGCTTCTTACATTACTAGGATACAAAATCTCACAGCAAATTTCCTATTTCTCTGACTCTTAAAATTTTTCTTTCCTCTCCTCCACAATGATGTCTGACTCATAGGTGCAGGAGTTATTTTAGGTATATTCTTTGGGACTCAACTACACAACTCTGAATTTTGATTGCTTTTTTTTTCCTAATGGTCTCTGTTTCAAAGAGAAGTTTCCTTGGTGGAGGGGTTAAATCTATACTTATCTGTGGGTATAAGGACAAATATTTACAATGTAATTAGGAATTATGAAAGTATAATGTGGTGATTGTAGGTTCTCTTCTAAGATCCATTATTTCACTAACCTTTAATTGATGGTAAAATTTCCACTATTAGGTATGATGTCTTTAGTTCTCAGCAGGTCCTAAGTACAATAAGAGAGTAATTGGTTATTCAAAGTCAAAGTATGGGTGCCATTACTGTATACATAGGACTATTCTGCCATGCTGGTCATTGTAGTGCTTCAAAGAGCTTTGTAGCTAGAATAGATTTATGATTGCTTTCCTTCCTTGGAAGCTTTCAGGGCACTTTCTTTTACTGTGAAAGCTAGTCTTTGAAAAGAAAGTGTTTAGGTCACTTCCATCTCAAGGTTTTCAGAGCTCTGAGTCTAAAGTACATGGCTCCTACATCAATTGGGACAACATTATACTTCTCTGAAAAAACAAAGGGCAATATCAATAGCCTGTATGTTTTTGAGAACCTTAGATGACCATGGCCAACTGTAGCGGGAAATCAGGAACTATACATGTGAACGATCGCATCAGAGGACTAGAGATGAGCAGAGTGTGGTTAACTGGAAAGGATTCTGGAAGTAGACCTCCGAGGGAGAGGACCAGGACAGGAAGCCAGCATTCTCTTGTGAGAGTTCCCTACCAGTTGTGCAAGTTTTCGGACTGATGATGTGTCTTCCAGGGTGCACAGTTCGGGCCAGCGGTGAGGGAGTTTGGACGTGCGGCGTGGGGATGAGGAGTTTTCCTTAGAAATGCTCCAGCGCACTGCAACCTTATCCCTTCATTTTCTCTTAAAACCTTCTCTGTTTTGTAAGTGATTTTCACAAAATAAACCCCATTTAAAACATATCTCACGGCAGGTTTTTACCGTGATAGCCAACAACTCAAAAGTGGGCTTCTCATGCCTGGTATTGAGATTTTTATTAAGTGGCCTTTGGCACTTGGAGGAAGATTTGCTAGTAGAGATGAGAAATTTTCATTTAAACTATATACAAGTAAATACACAGACATGCATGTACTATAGGTTTTTAAAGTAAGTTAAAGGTATAATTCCTTATGACTTTTTCAGACATCTAAATTGTGATTTTATCCTACTCCTTCCTTCTGTATGTACCTTCTTCTCTTATTAAATCCCACCTTTTGTATCAATTTGTCTAATTATATCACTTGCATTCTGCTATCTTTAAGAAAGTTAACAAGATAGATAAGCCCTTAGCCAAACTAATCAAAAAACAGAGAGAAAGTGTTCAAATCAACAAAATCAGAAATGAAAAGGGGGACATAGCAACAGATCCCCAGGAAATACAGAGAATTATCAGATCATATTTTGAAAATCTGTATTCCACACAAATGGAAAACCTAGAAGAAATGGACAGCTTTCTGAACAGGTATCACCTACCAAAATTAAATGAAGATCAGATTAATTACCTAGACAGGCCTATAACCCTTAAGGAAATTGAAGCTGTCATTAAAAACCTCCCCAAAAATAAAAGCCCTAGTTCAGATGGTTTCAGTGCCAAATTCTACCAAATACTCAAAGAAGAATTACTACCATTACTCCTCAAACTATTTCACACAGTAGAAACTGAAGGTATACTGTCAAATTCTTTTTATGAGGCCACAATTACCCTAATACCCAAGCCACTCAAAGACACAGCAAAGGAGAATTACAGACCAATTTCCCTCATGAATATTACTGCAAAAATTTTCAACAAAATTTTGGTAAACCGTATACAACAATGTTTAAAAAATATCATCCACCACGACCAAGTAGGCTTCATCCCAGAAATGTAGAGCTTGTTTAACATACGAAAAACTGTAAATGTTATCCATCATAGAAACAAACTAAAGGAAGTAAACCACATGATCATATACTTAGATACTGAAAAAGGCCTTTGACAAAATCCAAAACTCCTTTATGATTAAAGCCCTAGAGAGATCAGGAATACAGGGAGAATACCTAAATATAATAAAGGCGATTTACAAGAAGTCCACAGACAATATCAAACTTAATGGAGAAAAACTCAAAGCAATCCCACTAAAATCAGGAACTAGACAAGGATGTCCTCTCTCCCCTTATCTAAATGGGGAACAATATATGTAAAGTACGCATAGGCTTCAGAGAGAGAGAGAAAAAAATGGTAAAGAAAATCCTTTAAGAAAGAGAAATAGGAAATAAAGATAAAAAAGCCACGAAAGATGGAAGATAAACAGAGAGTCTGGATTATGGTTATTGCATTTTCTTTTAATTTTTTAACTTTTAATGAGCTAATTCTAGAGAGACAGTTGATTGCTAAGGCTGCTAAGTTACACAAATACATATACTTTAATTATATCTTGACTTTGAAATCTGTTTATAAGAATATGTTACTTGGGAAAAGAGTTTCTCCTTTTGTCTCCACAGAAGATCAAAACCTGTGGATTGATTCTTGGAAAATGTGGTTCCATTTGCCAAGGCCACCTGAAATTCTCTGATGGGAAGATCAGCTTCCAAGATGGCCAGTTGAAATGATCCAGCTTCAAAACCCCATGATATCGTCATCGTCCTTTGACAGCAGGAAGTAGTAAAAGAAAGAAAGCTACATCCAATTTCCCCAAAATATTACTTATTAATGTTTGTTTTCATTGTAAATAGTTAATGTCATAGTCAATCTTAAAAAAAAGGGGGGGTGAGAGGATATGATATAGGAATGATTAGAAAAGATAAGTGGATTTTGGTTTATTGATATAAACTTAAGGTCAATTTTGTTATGCTGTATGCATTTTTCTACTCTTGATTAAGGTATGATGCTAGTGTAACTCATATAAAATTGTAATGTGTAACTGAGAAATGTAGCTTAATAGTCATTTATGATAACCAAACTTATAGTCATGTTAGTTAGGTTTTTGTAGATATACAAAGATATATTTCAATTAAATAGGTAGTCTTCAAACACTTCAAAGACATGCAGAATATGGCATTTAAAATATTTTAAGAACTTAGACTTTTCTGGACAGTGAGACAGGTCTGCTCCTGGCATCACCAATGTATTTCAAGAAAATGATGGTCATTGGAGAAACTTCATGTGGAATTTACTTTGTGGCAACAGTTAGCCACTGGATAAGAAACTGTTCTGGTATTGACTGCTTGATAGTATGCTGTATAAACTGGAAAAGTGACCTCTGAACATTGGCAGAACAAGCTGAAATGTTCCTTCGGGTTCCTGCTTTGCAGAAAAAATTGCCAGGCATCCTTCTGGACACAAGGAGAAGCAACTGATGGACTGTGTCAGATTTCCTGCATCACTGAAAGGTATGCCATAGACTTTGCGCCATAAAGGCTGAAGATGATGCTCCAATATTACAAAGGAACTTTGGGTGACTGTCCAGGCAGACAAGTGTCATCTCTGTCATTTTCTGGACTTTGGAAGTTGATTGCACTTCCTGTTTATTTAGATAATATTATATCCTTCTGTGGTCTTTGGTGTGGTTGTAGGTTTAATAATTATAGGTATAGTTCTTTTTAGTTTAAAAGGTATATTAGATATGAAACTTTAGACTCACAATGATAAGGTAGATAATGGAATATTCTCTTTAGTTTTGTGAATAAAAATAGACTGGATATTGTGACTGTAATTCCTGCTTGAGAGTTGTTCTGTATGTAATTTTGCTATATGGAAATTGAAACCTTCCTTTTTATTTAGACAGAAAAGAGGAGATATAGTAGAAATGCTCTCTGTATGATGTAAATAAAGGACTGTTTTGGCCTATGCATAGTACCGTAGAAGTGGGTGGAGAATCAGAGGACAGGCTGGTAGGAGAACAATGGAGTTAGTCAGTCTCCATCGAACCCCCAAAGAAGACAGACATGTAGAAATACAGGTGAGCCACAGCGGGCCACATGGCAGGTAGAATAGTAGAAATGGGTTGATTTAAGATGAAAGAGCTAGCTAATAATGTGCTTAAGATATGGGCCAAACAGTATGAAGTAATATAAGTGTCTGATCCATTTCTTTGTGAGACAAAAGCTGCTGCAGTCCAGGTCCAAAACCTATTACAACAGTGTACAATTAATTTTCAAACAGCTCAACAGGTTAAAGCATGTCCTTTTTTAAATGGCACAGTTGAGTTAAGCCTGTTTTGGGTAGCTCAGCCTATCTCTGCTTCTTCTGAGCAATTTGACTAGTCAGAAAAACTTCTAGGCAATTCAGCTTCTCTTAGAGTCTTACAGGCAGCTCAGCTTCTCTGAGTGTGTTCAGCAGTTCTTATAGTTTATATATGCTAGTGGATAAAAGGGCTTGTTGTCATTTTAAGTTGTTTACTTCCTTAAAGAGCTTCTCTGAACAATGAGATATTTCCCATTAGAACAAATGAATAATTATCTCCTTGTATACATCCTGTGTCTTGATGGGCTTCTCTCTAAGAATAATGTTAACCTCAGAAACTGCTAAGCAATAACTCTATAATTATACATTGTGTGCCCTACAAAATTCATAGTAAGTCTCTTTATGGGTCTCTTTCTTCCTTCAGACAAGTAGAGTAGTATCTACTTTGGGAATTTAGTAATATCTACAGATGAGATAAGGCAGCTAAACTACCAACAATGTTGTTACATCCTGTGTCTTTTGTAAGCTATAGCATTGAAGTTTATCCATACATTTCTCAAGTCCTATATGAAAAACTACAGGTTACACATTCCAAAAAAAAGGCTTGAAGATTTTAAAACTGCAGGCAAGTTCAGTGTCCAAAGAAGCATGTCTTTGAAATTGAATTGGAAATGGTATTTAACAAGGTGTTGATCTTGAATAGAATTGAAGATTTAATTTGGTTTAGCTCCTTTGGCATTTGCAGGTAAAAAACCACCACAAATTAATTAGCATGTCTTCATTTGCTTGAGGATGATTAATAATACTCAAGCAAAACAGGTTTTACATAATTCATCAGTCTGGCATAGCTTAGTACCTCCGGAGTTCTTAGAACTTCCAAATGAGCTGTTCTGCTACACTTTAAAACTAACTATGAAAAGAAAGGTGCTATTCTTGTAAATCAGTTCAATCGTTCTTAAGTTAGAGGTGGAAATATAACCAAAGGATGAAGGCTACTTTCTTACAGACTTAGTAACAAATGTTGTAAACAAATGCTTTCTACATGGAATGCCTTCGACTTGGTTTCCAATAACTCATTAACTTCACTAACAAATGTTAGTTGTTCTGGGAAGGCTTCACCATTGCTCACTCCTTTTCTTCTTCCATCCACTGGCTCTTATGGGTACCAAAGAGCAGATCTGAACCTTTAGATATAAACAGACTTTAGCTGAGGTAAGTTATATTTTCCATATTTTTAAAGGGCAATAGCTATATCTCCATAATAGAGGGCTTGCCTTGTACTCATAAAGTCCTGGACTAAGTTTCCAGGATCATTCCCCACTTCTCTCTAAAAAAAAAAAAAAAAAAAAAAAAAAAAAACCAAAAAGAAAAAGAAATGGCTTTGGCCTCCAAACACTCCACTCATAGCATTTCACTCATGAACTTGAGTGCACAGAAAGATATTGAAGATAAGATATTTTGGCACAATGACTTATCAATGTCTAAAAAATAGCCTAATTTTTTTTTTAGGCAAACTGACATTTTCTATAGAACATTGCCTATAGAACAAAAAATTTGATGACTCTCAGATTTTATTATATCTGATTCAGTAGCAATATGATCAGATTACCCTAGATTAGAGCACATATCTAGCTCTCATCAGATCTATTTCAGTCAAGGAGTAGGATTATTTTAAATATGAGGTCCATCCCAATGACAGAGGTGATGACTTGACAAATTTATTCTGGTTCTCAAAAAAAGAAAAGAAAAGAAAGAAGGAAGGAAGGAAAGAAAGAGGGAAGGAGGGGGGAGTGGAGGGGAACACCAAGCCCTTAAGAGAGTCAGAAAAGAAAACCATAATTAGTGTATTCCACCAAAGAATAAAGCATTTCAAGAACTTTTTGTTTTTAGTTCAATCTGATGCATCCTACAGGTTTCTGATGCTTCTATTGATAACACCCTAAAAGAACCATGTCAATCTTACAGGTAACATCAACTTGTTTTTAAAATAGCATCTGAAGCATGTTGTTTATCTTGACTTATGGCAAGTCCAAAATAATCAATACCTTCCCTCAAGACATCCTAAGACTGTCTTAAAAACCAGAATGCTATAACCCAAAAGTTTTATAGTTCTAGGAAAAGCAAGTTGGCCCTTAAAATATAAGTAAGGTTGTTTCTTCTCCTATAAAAAAAAATTTGGCTTGATGGTTCCACCTCACTGGATTGGTTATTAGCTACAGAAACTAGAAAAAAATAGAAGCAGTTATTTTTACTACTAAAACAATACCAAACATTGTATATATGTCATTTGGAAGTCATGTGACCTTATCCATTCTTAATATTTGTTTCAGGCTCTTTCAAGTAGCTGAAGACTTTGGGTGGAAAGGAGAAAGTATTTAGCTGATTAGACTTACAGATCATTTCAACATTAAAAAACTAATTTAAATAAAGCAAAATACCAGTTTGCTATTGAATTCATAACCTGCTTCCAAATAGGTAAAAATAGAATAAATATTCTAAACATAATATAGATATGACAAATAAAATCATGAATAGGTGTCAACCTCATTAGTCTCCATAGAATACTAATGAAAACCTTGATGAAATTAGAACAAACATATTATAATGTTTAAATTAACATTTTGATAATATTAAGTAATTTCTAAGACATGGAACTCTGGAAATTTCACCATTCTTTGGTGAAAATAAAACTGCACTATTACGTTCAAAGAGTTCAGAAATTTCTTACCATGCAATGAAGCCCTCTCACTTTCAGAATTGATACAAATGAAATAAACCTTATGGTCCCATGTGAGCCAGTGTCTAGGTGATTTAATGCATCAAATGTTTTGTTGTTGTTTTTAGAAAACAAAACACAATGTAGGCCATGTGCCTCCTATAATAGAATATTTAACAATGGGAAGAAATAAATAACTGATACATTCAAGGGGATGGACATATTCAGATGTAGTCTAAATCAATGAGATTTAAAGGCTATGCATGATATTTATAGAAAATTCTAGAAAGAGCAAAACTGCAGAGGCGGAAAATAAACCAGAAGCCACCAGGAATTGAGGGATACAAATGAGCATATAAAATTTAGGGCATGATCGTAATGTTGACTTCATCATCTGCAGAGCTGTCTTTTTCATTGAAGGCCCTTTTATCTTGATGTATGTATAAACAGAAAGAAACCCAGAATGTCTCATTGGCATAGCCAAAGCTGAAGGCTGTCTTTGCTACACTGAACTTCTCACTTTAGGAAATGGAATACCCTATCTCACATTCTCTCCCTGGTAAAGTTTCCATAATCTGCAGTGGCATCCATGTCTGTAAAGTCTAAGTACCCAGAAATGATAAAGGACAACTACAATCCACAATTTTTTGTTCCACTCAGAACATACGGTAATTCGGCTACTGTAAAGGTGACACTTGTCCCTCAGTAATCCTCTCTGAAATATACATGGGATCTATTAATATCACAGTCAATTTACTTTAACACTTACTTCTTTTTTAACATTTGTTTATTAGTATGTGTGTGCATACTTGTATGCATGCATACACACATGCTCATGTACCACAACACAAGTGCAAATGTCAGAGTAAAGCATATAAGAATCAGATATTTACTTCTAACCATATGGGTCTTGAGAATCAATTTGAGATTGACTGATGGCAAGTGCCTTTACATACTGAACCATCCTTCAGGACCCACATTTTAACTCTCAAATCATTCCAATGGTCATAAATATTCAGATCTAATAAGAACTGATACCTTCCATATGCCACCTAAGAAGATGATATAAAAATAAAGTACTTCATCCAATCTCCTACAAATCTCTACTTCATTGTAAGAATCAGGGGTCAGTCCTGGGAGTATTGTCATATCCATTGCAAGTTATAACAATATTAATCATACTTACGTTATACTGCTTTGTTTAAACAGAATAATTACAAATTCATAGTGTACTAACTTGACAAATGAGAATTTGGAATAAGCCGACATTGTCTAGACTCAGTGATTTTAAGTCAATCAAAGAAGGTGTGGCTCAAAAATAAACTCCACAACTCTCAGAGGTCCAGATTTAAATCAAAAAGGGGGGTGGGAGCTCAGAAGGAAACTGGCTATCAATTTTCTATATGCAAGTTAGGCAAAAATTGAATGATCTCCATCTGAGTCCATCTGGCTGTGCTAAACTAACCACAATTCTAATCAAAGGTATGCGCCACCCTGCTGCCTGCCACAGAATGTCAGACTTGACATCAGAATCTTTCTGTCCTTTGACCTTGGGGCAGCTGTGAGCAGTAATTAACATCCATTAAGTAGCTAGTCATCCTTACTCAGCTGCTTTCTGTCAAGTTCTAAGCTGACAGCTGCATACCCCATGACCCAGGGCACTTCATCAGACCATTTCTGCCTCCAACCATAACAAGTGACCTCAGTTTCATTTGTCCATGATACAAAGGCCATGACACTAAGGGTCTTTTGCTACCATAAACAGTGTCTCTAAGCCTTATTTAAAGATGCCAGGGCTGAGCAGACTAGACAGAAAGAACAGTTTTATCATGGAAGCCTCAGAGTTCAGAATACCTAAACTGTACCAAACAGACATGATAGAAATATTGCCAGGACACTCTCTGTCAGAGAGTGAATGAACCTCTCCTACTTGGTAAACAACCAATATCATTTCCTTACACTGGAGTGCTGAATTTGTGAGGCTGTAATTTAAACTATTGAACACTGAAAAACCAAAAACCATTGAAAAAAGAGAAACAAATACTTGTTCACATCTGTGTATGTCAAGTTCTTTAATTACACCCACAGCCCAGCACCTGAAATGTGATAGATGCTCAAATACCCAAAGCTTAAATAAGCCATCAAGTAAATGAGGTAAATGAATTTCCATTTAATTGCTGTGACAATTCCAAGCAATAATTTGGCTGCTTAGAAAGAAACTAAGACCCATTGAAAATGCAGTTTCTTCTAGTAAAAGTATTATGGTTAGAGAAGTTTACCCTGGAACAGTTTTCCTGAGTCTCAAATGCATGCTAATTCTTTCCTCTGAAAGTCTAACCTATTAATACATCAGATGCTATTTTGGCTGATGTCACTTCCAATTAAGAGATTAGTGATTGACCTCTTTTTCCAGTTTGGGTCAAACTCCCCAAACTCTTCACTCAGATTTGCTTATGAAAATAATTATTATCTTATTTCTATACATATAATTAATAAAATGAGAAAAAAAAGAACTCACAGTCCTTGTCCAAGGGAAACTTACCCTTAGTCTGTAACATGTGCTCCCTCAGTGAATGACGGTATTATTTAATTTTTCATGGATTCCTTCTCCTGATCATAGAGAAGCAGTTCTCAATCTTTGGTCACAATCCCTCTAGGGGTCAATCAATCATTCCACATAGATCACCCAAGTCCTTTTGAAAACATAGATATTTACATTACAATTCACTACAGTAGAAAAATAACAGTTATGAAGTAGCAACAAAGATAGTTTTATGGTTGTGGATTACCATGTTGTAGTAAGTTTTTCCCGGCCCGTTTGGGGCCGAAGAGTTTGTGACCTGGCGCCTGCAGCTTTTGTCCCCCAAAGAAATGAATCACACGCTTATATTAACTTAATACTGTTTGGCCCATATCTTAAGCACATTACTATCTAGCTCTTTCATCTTAATTCAACACATTTATCTTTCCACCACGTGGCCCACAGCCTGTGGCTCACCTGGATTCCTACATGCTGCTGCTTCGGGGTGGCTGGATGGAGACTGGCTTAACTCCACCCTCCTTCTACCTGCCTGTGCTCTGATTCTCCACCCACTTCTACGGTGCTCTACATAGGCCAAATCAGTTACTTTATTTACAGCATACAGAACATTCCACCACATTACCACAACATGGGGAACTGTATTAAAGGGCCACAGCATTAGAAAGATTGATAACCACTATTTATAGAGGGTTTATAAATACAATACTAAGCCAATTTTAATAAGTCATACTTTGGTATGGGAAAAGTAAAAATTGGACTAAGACGTTCTTTCTTTTGTTTTACATGATCTCATTGGTTCAGCATTAGAATTGTAGGACCCTTTCTTGTTTTTTAAGAAGTGATGAGCTCACATTCTCAGTCCTGAGAGGTCTTCCCAACTTTCCTTTCCTCCACAATGCTCTCCATTCCGTCAACTCTTGGCCTTTGTAGGTCTTCATTTAGTGATCATCAGCTGCCCAGTAGAGCCAGTCAGTTGAGCCATGGTTGAAAGTCTTTGTCTATCTCTGCTGTAGGTAGCAGAAGTTTCTGCCTTGGATGTGGGTCCCTGTTGTGCTTTGTGTTCTGATTTTACTGGTCTTTGGAAACAAATGTTAACTGTCTCTATTTTGTTCATTCAGTTACCAGTCTCCTCCAAATATCCTATTAACCATGAAATATATGGACAATTTCTAGTTGAAGCTGTTTACCTATCTCTCCTGTGTTTTGTGGATTTATATCATATTCCTTTAAAATTGCTTCAGTGGAATTTAGAACAGAAAGCCAATCAGACATCTGTACTCAGTCTTTAGGCTTCTTTGAATAGTACCTTTATCACTGCTGAGAAATTAGATCAAGGATCCTTGCTTATCATAGGCCACCAACATGGGCAGCTCTTATGGTAGACTAATAAATGATAAGAACACAGACTTTCCTCTGTATAAGGAAGCACTGTCACTTTACTTTCTTTATACATACCAACATGTACTCGATGTGCACAGCCAATCCTAGACTCTCTCAAGTCATTACCACAGTCTGTGCACAAGAACTGGAATTAATCTGACTCAGGATTTACTAGAAAATTGGAACTGGGTAATCAGGTAGTGAAGCCTGTGAAAGTCTTTGTCCACATTCTGATTTAATCCTATGTCAATTCCATAACCTCTGAGAAAAGAAGCAAAGATTGTTTCAGAAATCAAAACTGGTCAATGATTTGAAGTCAGAGTTCAGGTTAGAGTCGATGTCAATAGGTATGAACAAAGTCCAAGCAACTGCCAGCATACTCATCTTATAGAAACAGGGAGTTTTCTATTAGCACAGACAAACAACAGCAATCTTTATGGTATATCTTTTTCTGATTAACTATATGTGCAGAGGGTGTAGACATAGGATATAAAAGGGAAAATTGAAAGAGCTACTTTCTTATTTATTTATTAATTTACTTTTAATTTAAAAGTCTTGTTTTAACATGCCCATCACTGTGGCCCCTGTCTCCCCTCTTCCCAGTCATCTGTAGCTTCTCCCAGTCCATCCATTTCTCAGAGAAAGTAAGGAGCCCCCAGAGTGAGTTAATGAAATATGGTATATTCAGTTGAGGAATATATCTAAGATTCCCTAAATCAAATGCTCTTATATTTCTCCTCCCTCACTTTTCTAACTCATCCTCCACTTTTTCTCCTTTTCTGTCTTCAAATTTTATTTTTTTTTCCAACATTTTATCCCCCCTGCTTTGTTCTTTTAAAACTTGACAAGATAAATATCTTCCACACTGGGCTCAGGCCCTCAGAGAATATTCTCAGCACAGCCACTACTAGGCTCTGAATTTATAAAGGAAGTGCTGGCAAGAGTCTTAAGTAGGGCAACTCTACTCACCTCCAACTTTATTTAATCAGCTTTCCTAAAGCTGGGTACAAAAAACAGGATAAACTCCCTCACCAAGCTTTTTCCTCATCTTTAACCCATGTACTTGTCATCAGTCTATTTCTAATGAGAAATAAATGAATCCCCTTCCAGAAAGCCCTAGGACTGGGTTCTGCATTTTTGTTCACAAAAAGATAGAGACTTACACATTAATACCTATGGCCTTCTATCATTGGCTTTGTGAAATAAGATATTGTTTCTTGAGAGAGAAATAGGTCAAAGGGTTTGAGGTAACTAAAATGTAGTCAGTCCTTGCTATGTGCTAGGCTTAGCATTTTACATATATTATTTCACTTAATCCTCACTATGACCCTAGAATTGGAGATGTATTTATACTGCAAGCTATATCAAAAGAATAGTGAATACCAAGTGAAGACAAAATCTAATCATAAATTTTGTTCGTGTTGTTCTTTGTATAGTTTTGATGCTTATTGAGACAGAATCTCACTATTTAGCTCTCTTATTATATTGAACTCATTATATTGACAAAGATGGTATCAACCATATAACAATCTTCTGTTCCCAGAATTTTAGCATTATAGATGTACAGAAATTACAACTGGCTTTTTTCCCCTTTATTGATGTCACTTTTTAGCTTAATCTGGCTTTAGATACATGGCACACCTCAATCTCTGCAGTACTTATTATAGGTAATAGCTTTAATGGTCAAATGTATGTAAGCTTCTGACTCATAAATTTATGTTAGTATTATTTCCCCCTTCCTGAACCAGATATTGCTAATTGTTCTCAGAAAAAAAAAAACATTTGAATTCACAAAGCACAAGACATTAAAACATAACAAACACTCTGAATTGTTCCTTATATATTTGACCATACTGCCCCAAATTAGATAACCAACAAATCACAGATTGTTTAATACATTTAGAAATCATTGCTAGAGGGTTGGTATTACAAGCAAATAAGTAGAGATAATTATCCAAAAGTAGAGAAAAGAAAGGCAGGGTCAAACTCCGAAGAGGTAGCTTAAAAAAAAAAGAATGAAATTATAAAATGATTCAAAAACTAGGAAGCATTAGCAGAAAAGGAAGATGGGAATAGTAATAGATTATGAATATCATTTATGACAATGTGGTTATCAACCTTTGGGTTTCAACCCCTTTGACAATTAAAAGACACAGATGTTTACCTTGTGATTCATAACAGTAGCAAAATTACAGCTGTGAATTAGTAACAAAAATATTTTTTTAATTCTTTCTTTCTTTTTTTTTTTCTTTATTTTGTATTTATCAAAAAAAAAACAGTAAAAAGAATTTAAAATGCAGAAGAGTTAACAATAACTATACAGAGGATAAGAATCATAAGCATGGCTTATCAAGGGTAGAAACACAAATAAGATTGCTACACATATATTTTCTTTGTGTTCAGCTTTCCCTATATATCCTTATTCAAGGTCTCTTC
>PVIH01025278.1:0-20993 GCA_004025045.1 Sigmodon hispidus
GGAGGAGGAGGAAGGAGGAGGAGGGAGGAGGAGGGAGGAGGAAAAGAAGAGAAGAGGCCAATGGGAGCCCTCCCCTTCCTGGCTGCAGCCACTCTCCCCCTTCAGCACAGCAGGTTGGATGCATCTCCTTTTCTACCCTCTTCCGTTCCTTATCTCTTGAACTGGACTATTGGGGACCGATGGCTGAGCCTTGATTGTCACCAAGGCTCTGATCCTAACAACTCCAGTAACAGAGTGTCAGCCTGAGGACCCTGGTTCCTGCCTTGGGGCAGGAGACTGGGATCTGCAGACTTCCAAGGACAGAGTGTGTAACCATCAAGGTAGTAACTCCAGTGTGCGGTCTGTAAGAAAGTAATGCCTGCATCCAGGAAGTAGCCTCCTTCTCTCAGAACCCAGAGGCCCCCTCCTGAGAATGTCAGTGTCCAGCTCACCACCTCCTAGCTAACGGGGGTCAGGATCTCTCACCTGGGAAGTGAGCTTACATCTAAGGAAATATTGACCTCCCAGCTGCTCCCCACCTGTGTCTCTGACTCCCGACTGGGAATCAGAAGGTCTAGATCTTTCTGTGAAACCTCCCCCATCCTGCCACAAGGGTTCTTATTCATCTCTTCAGAGACCCCCTCCTTGTATTGCTTGTCTCTAGAACAGGGGCCTGAAGTCTCTCTGTCTGTCTGTCTGTCTACAGTGTTAATAACTTTTCTAATAAACTCATCACTCCCCAGTACATTGTCTCATCATCACTCTTGAATTCCCATGATTTCACAAACCTTCCAGAGTCACTGTTAGAAGATTAAGACTCCAGTCCATGGACAACATGAGGCTGATTGGACAGGGCAGGCCAGAGGCAGGAGGACTAGAGGTCTCAGGGAGTCATGTGCATTCTGGGAACCACCAAGTTCAGACACTTCAGTGAAGCTTGAGTGGTTTGGCACTAGAGAGGTATCCTGAGATATCCCCTCCAAAATAAAAGACAAGGTGGTGGCCCTGGCACGGTGTCCTGTGAAGGAAGCTAGGCCTTGCTAGACCTCTTGGCACTCTGGAAGTAACACAGTTCACAGCCAAGCTTGTGGCCCCTCCCACACCCTGGGTAGCTGAGAAGAAAGACCAGGGATGGAGAAGATCCAGATGTAGCAGGTCTAGGTTCATATTGTTATGGTTTGAGTGACTGGTCCTCAGCTGGTGACACTCTCCAGGAAGGTCTGTATCTCAGAGTTTAGGATTGGGTTGGTGTGGTGCCCTTGTTCATGCTATATAGACACCGCTCTCTGTGTTCATGTCCCACAGTGTCTAAACATCAACTTGTCCTTTTCCTTACTGAAAGAGAGATCTTTGAGGGCATGGATGGAGTTCTAGGGTCTGTGATCCAGTATTAGCTCAGTGCCTGGCCATGGGAGGCTCAGTACATTCACACTTGATGGAAGGGTCCATAGGGGAATTCGGTGAAGAACTCCTCTCTCTCTCTCTCTCCTCTCTCTCTCTCTCTCTCCTCCTTCAGAGGAAGAAATTGTCATTAGAATTCTTAAATTCTAAAATTAAGAATATTTAAGAAAATTAAGAATATTTCCCTATTCTTAAGGATAGGGAAATATTGCATGCATGCTGTGCATGTGCTGATACACAGATACACACACACACACACACACACACAGAATGCTTTTCCATAGAATGAGAATCCCACAGGGGGCCACCAGCACCTTTCTTTTGAAGTATTGCATGATGTGTGGCTGCAGAGCCTGAGGAAAGGGGTGAGGTGGGCTGGTGCCTGAGATGCCCCTTAGGCAATCAGAGGAAGGAAGGAGAATATTCTACACAGGAGAGCACACTTTCAGGGGAGAACGTTTGTGGTTAGAATCGGTTAGGGAAAGCTAGAACAAGAAAGGGTGAGCCCCAGCTTCAAGTCAGATGGTTAGGAAGTGAAGAGAGAGACCAGGGCAAGAAGAACAGCAGGGAAATGTCTGCCTTCCTCTGAAGGAACTCCCAGGGTCTGCAAGGGGGTGATTAATTGGAGTTACGGCATGGGATGGTCCCTGGAAAGAGTGCAGGAGAGGTTGCATGGGAATCCTGGACTCTGCCTTGGGAAGTTACCCTCACTGGCCTTCTACTTGTGTTTTTAAGTCATTCCCAGAAGCCCCTGGGATGAGAGGAGGAAGAACAGGAAATATAGGGTAGGGGAAGCTCCAGCCTTGGCCGATCACAGTCTAAGTCTGCAATGCAGGAATGAGCTCAGACACTAAGACAAACAATGCTTTGACCCTGTGCAGTCTAAGCAGGATGCTGATAGCAGTTGTGACTCAGCCGTAGGCTCTGGTCCAGGATGCAGAGACACTGTCCAGCCAACCAATGTTCGGGAAATTTCCACTCACATCATGCATCTTTTCAAATGAACATACTGAAGGCCACACTGGGGACCGGACTCATTCAAGGTCACATAGCCAGTGAGTGGGAGCCAGTGTGGGGAGGGGGCAGCATCTGACTAAGCTAACTGGGGGCTGTGTGGGGATTTCTGGCTTCTGGAATCTCTGGGGGCGGTCTCCACTGACCTTCCCTGTTTGTATCTGCATTGCTTTGACAATGATTGTTTATTTCTTCTGCCATGGCCTCTGACACCCCAGGAGAGGTCTGTGCAGGGAGATTCTTATTTAATGCCAGGTTTGCTGAGCATCATTCAGTGGTCACATGTCATCAGTGACTATCACAAGGGAGCAGAGATAATAAAGAAAATATTCATAACCTTTGGGAAGCTGTTAGAGTTAGTAGAAAAGATTCCTGTCTGGGAAGCAGGAGGAGTATGCATAAGCTTAGTTGATAGTGTGCTTGCCTAGCGTGTATGAAGACCAGGTATGGTGCTCCATGTGCATAATCCCAGCACTCCAAAGTAGAGGCGGGAGTATAAGAAAAATCAAGGTCATTGTGCTGGGTAGTCTTATGCCAGTTTGACACAAGCCAAAGTCATCTAAGAAGAGGGAACCTTAATTAAGAAATGCCAGCCAGATGGTGGTGGAGCATGCCTTTAATCCCAGAACTCTGGAGGCAGAGGCAGGGGATCTCTATAAGTTCAAGGCCAGCCTGGTCCAGAGAGTGAGTTCCAGAATAGCCAAAGCTACAGAGAGAAACTCTGTTTTGAAAAACTATTTATAAGGGCTGGAGAAATGGCTCAGAGATTAAGAGCACTGACTGTTCTTCCAGAGTCCTGAGTTCAATTCCCAGCAACCACATGGTGGCTCACAACCATCTATGATGACATTTGGTGTCCTCTTCTGTATACTGTATACTTAATAATAAATAAATAAATTAAAAAAAAGAAAAAATATAAATAAATAAATAAATAAATAAATAAATAAATAAATGCTTTCATATGATCAGAATGTAGGCAAGCTTGTTAGGCACTTTCTTTTTAAGTGATTGATGTGAGAGGGCCTAGCCCATTGTAAGTGGAACAATCCCTGAGTTGGTGGTCCTGGGTTCTGTAAGGAAGCTGCATCAGAACTTCCTCTGCATCAGCTCCTGTCTCCAGGTTTCTGCCCTGACTTCTCTTGATGATGAACGTTGAGTGATTTGGATGTGTAAGCCAAATAAACCCTTTTTTGCCAAGTTGCTTTGGTCACAGGGTTTTATCACTGCAATAGAAACCCCACTAAGACAGTCATACTTGACTACTGTGCTGGTTAGATTTTGCCAATTTGTCAAAAGCGATGGTCATCTGGAAAGAGGACACCTCAAGTCAGGAATTGCCTCCATCAGGTTGGCCTGTGGGCGTGTCTGTGGGGCATTTTCCGATCACTGACTGATGTGGAACTGTTCAGCTTACTGTGCAGTGCCACCGCTGGGAAGGTGGTCCTGGGTTACATAAGAAAGCAAGCTGACTGAGAGCCTTGGAGAGCAAGCCAGGAAATATCATTCCCCCCATGGCTTTTGCTTCAGTTCCTGGTCCCATTTTCTGCCCAGACTTCAGTCCATAATAGAGTGTGACCTGAGAGCTGTAAGAAGAAATAAACCGTTTCCTCCCCAGGTTGCTTGGGTTGTGGTGTTTTATCACAGCATTAGAAAGCAAACCAGGACACCTACTGGGTGAGTTCAATAGGAGCCAGAGCTAGTTAAGACCCTGCTTGTGACAGTAATCTTGACCATCAACTTGATGGAAATTAGAATCGCCACAGAAACATGTCTCTGGGCATATGGGAGAGGGATTAACTACATTGGGCTAATCACAGAGGGGACCCACGCACCCCAAACGTGGGCAGCAGCATCTTATGGCTGAATAAAGAGGAGAGAGCAAGCTGAGCACCTACATTCGTTGTCATTTTCCAAGTGTGGGAGCAGCATGACCTTGAACCCTCTCCCTGCCGTGATGGACTGTATAGATAGAACTGTGAGCCAAAATAAGCTCTTCCCTCCCTAAATTGCTTCCATCAGATGTTTTGTTCCGGTAATAATTGTCAGGGGCTGGAGAGATGGCTCGTCAGTCAGAAGAGCTTGCTGCCACACCTGATGACCACGTGGTGGAAAGAAGAACCAATTCCTCCAAGTTGTCCTGTGACCTCCACATGCAGGCCATGGCATGCACATGCCCGTAACCCCAACACACTTAATAATGCCATTGAAAATTTTTTTCTTCTGCCTTGGCCCATGGTAGCAATGCACATCTCTGCTCACATGAGCTGCATTGACCTATGAAATGTGATCAGAGAGGACCATTGACCCTTCGGGACAGCAGCTTTAAGAATCAATGCCCAGTTTCTATGGCTATCCAGCTTGCATCTATGAAAGCTGGTATTGGGGCAGAGCCTCAAGTGGCTGGGGTGTTCAATAAGTATCTCTCCCTTTGAATGGATCGGAGGGTGGTGTGGACCAGAAGAAGTGTCCCAGTGTGGAGTTGGTGGCACTGTTTGGCCTGGCTGCTTCCTGGCATGGAAATCTGTATGTCACAAAAGTCTTGAAAGACGTGGCTTTCACTTGGAGGTTCCATGGTGACAGTGAGGAAACTGAGGCTGGAATGAGGATCAGAGGGAAGTGGAGATGCACACATAAAAACTAGATGCTGGAATTCCTTGGTGGGAGGCTAGCAAAGGGATCTGAAGGCAGTTCAGAAGCAGTGTGGGCCCTTGAGTTTGGAAATGAAGGAGCTAAGGGTAGGTCAGCCTGAAGTGGGAGGCTGAGATTTCTGTCACTGAGATCTTCTGTTTACAGCCAGGAAGTGACCTTGTGGGCCAGGGAGGGGGCTCAGTGGATATAGCACCAGTGTGCCAAAATACACACACACACTAAATAAATAAATAAATAAATAAAAAATGAATGTAATTTTTAAAATCAAAGCATATAGTATGTAGACAAAGCAGAATCTTTTGTTCAAGGCAGAATAAGAACCCAGACACCATGTAATGGGACTTAGTTATAAAAGTGTAAACAGATCAATGATTTTTTTTTAATGGTTGGTTGCAGAATGCAGGAGCTGCTGAGAATTTTCAGAGTACCTGAAAAGTCACGAGTATTTTTGAAAAACACCAAAGGCATTAACCGCCCCCCTCCTTTGTTTTCCTGTAGGTAGGTCTGGAACACAGCTGGTGGCTTATCATGAAAGAACGGCAACACCAGGTATGCTGGCTGGCACTATTGATAAGGCTTCTACCACCCTCCCATGCAACTATCCAGGTTTACATAAGGATGTCCTGTAGAAGCAATAAAACAATGCAATTAAAAACTTGACCATGCCTTTAGTCCCAGCACTTGGGAACCAGAGGCAGGCAAATCTTTGTGAGTTCAAGGCCAGCCTGGTCTATAGAATGAGCTGCAGAACAGCCAGGACTATGTAGGGAGACCCTGTCTCAAACCCCTCCACCCCATAAAACTGACCATTAAATGGCTGTTAGATATTTTGACCAATTGTGACAACATGGCAAAAAGGCATCAACAATTGTGTGTGTGTGTGTGTGTGTGTGTGTGTGTGTGTGTGTGTGTGTGTAGGGGGAGAGAGAGAGAGAATTAATCAAGGCTGGCTTCAAACTTCCTATTAGCCAAGGATGACCTGGAACTTTTGACCCTCCTGCCCCCACCTTTTGAATGCTGGGATTACATGCTCTGTGGAATGGTTTGAATGATAATGCCCCTCCCACCCCCACAATTCATAGGTTTGAATACTTGGTCCCCTGATGGTGGAACTGTTAGGAAAGGATTTGGAGGTGTAGCCTTTGCTGGAGGATGTGTCACTAGAGTGGGTTTTGGGGCTCAAAAGCCCATGCCATTCCCTGGTGCTTGCTCTGGTTCTCTCTTACTAATCAGAAGTGAGCTCTTGGCTCTTCCTGCTGCTGTCACGGATTCCAGCCTCCGAAACTGTAAGCCCAATCATTTCAGTGCTTTCTTTTACAAGTGATCTTGGTCATGGTGTTTTGTCAACAGCAATAGAAACCCTAACTAAGACTTTTGGTTTATGAAGTGCCGAGAAACAAACCCAGGGCTTCATGCATGATAGGCAAGTGCTCTAGCAACCGAGCTTTGTCCCCACCCACATCCATTAGCTCTGCTTCAAGCAAGACTGTCACAGTTATCTTCTGAAAAATGAGAGCCTCATATGGACTGTTTGATGGTGAGATAAACAAGACATTTTGTTCTTTTATGGAATAATGTTTTACTGGGAAGGCAAAGTATAGTTATTCTGAGTTGGGTATTTTGGCAGATACTATCTTGAAAATAAATTCAATGAGCCTACACTCCAAAGAAAATAACTGACAACATTTTTGCCAACTATAAAATGCAATATTTCAAGGGTAAATTAGAATTTGGGAAAACTTTATATTTGCCTCTGTGAGACTGACAGCTTCCCAATACTTTGTGATGGGTTGCGATGTCAAGGAATTTACAAAAAATATTCTGTAATGAAGCATGTCAATATTTGGAAGGTCTACAAAACTCAGTGAACCAATATTTTCCAAATGATCAATATATGAAGTTTGGAAATCACAAACAGGCAGAGATCCATGTAAAGTGTGAGGTTGACAAACAGATTTTAATGTAACTGTTTGGAAAGCGTCTGCTCCCAGACTTTATGTTACAACCAATGTCTAAGATCCAGTCACTGTTAAGCTTTGGCACACAGGGAGTATCCAGTCATCTAAAGGCTCCTAGAGCAGGGCCAGAGAGACGGCTTGATGGGGAAAATGCTTGTTATGCAATGGAGAGAACCCATGTTCAGATCTCTAGGCCCTATGGATTTTGTACATTGAGTGATGGAGACAAGTGGAGATATTAGACTGTCCTTTGGGCCAAGCAAAAATGGTGAGCGCCAGGTTTAGTGAGAGATCCTATCTCAAAACCACCACCAACAACAACAAAATGGAGTAAGATAAAAACCAGTAAAAAAAAACAAAACCACTCAACATTGACTTCTGACCTCTTCACCTGGGCATATGCACATGTGCATAGGTAACTACATCTGCACCATATCTATGCACCACATGAGTGTGTGCATGTACACACACATACACTAATTAAAAAATAAAATCTTTACAGTGGGTAGTGGTGGTAGTGCAGGTCTTTAATCACAGCACTCAGGAGGGAGAGACAGGCCAATCCCTGAGTTTGAGACCAACCTGGTCTACATAGTGAGTTCCAAAACAGCCAGGGCTATACAGAAAAATGCTGTCTCAAATAAAAACAATCTTCTCTGGGGCCAGGAATACAGTTCAGTGGTAGAACATGTGATTGAACATGTGGTTCAGTCCCCAGCACCCCCAAAAGCAAAAATACTAAACAAAACTTCCCCTTTCCAATTACTATGTGAAGCCCAAGTTACTTAATAAACCATAACCAGCACATGTCACGATAGATTGACTTCCAAAGCAGACAGAAGGGGTCAGCTCTCTGCTGTTAAAGACACATTTCAAAGCAGTCTCCAAAACTACGAAAGAATGTTAGTCTTTTCAATAATTTTATTTTTTTTAGGGAACTTAATTGCTTTTATAAAAATATATTACAAGGGTCTGGAGAAATGGCTCAGCAGTTAAGAACACTGGCTTCTCATTCTGAGGACCCAGGTTCAGTTCTGTCTTGGTTAGGGTTTCTATTGCTGTGAAGAGACACCATGACCATGGCAATTCTTATAAAGGAAACATTTAATTGTGGTGGTAGCTTACAGATTCAGAAGTTCTTTCATTTTCAGCATGGTGGGGAGCATGGCAGCTTGCAGGCAGATGTGGTGCTGGAGGGGGAACTGAGGCATCATGCAGGCCAGAGGGAGTGAACTGAGACATTGGGCAGTATGCCCTAAGGCCAATCACCACAGTGACAGGCTTCCTTCAGCAAAGCCACACCCACTTCCAACAAAACCACGCCCCCTAACAGTGCCACGCCCTCTGAGACATGGGAACCAATTACATTCAAACTAACACAAATTCCTAGCACCCACAGGGTGGCTCGCAGCTGTCTATAATTCCAGTTCCAAGGATTTGACATCCTCTTCTTATCTCTGTGGGTACTACACACATGGTACACATATGTACATGCAGGCTAAACATCCATACACATAAAATAATAATTACTATTAATAAGTTACAGACTGTCATCAACTCATTGTGGTCTGACTATGATAGTTTAACTTTATATGGTGCCGTAGAAAGTGTGCTTCAAGCTTTGAATTTTGGATTTTGTTTGGGCTAGGGAGATCCATTGTGATGCTCTCGCTCTGCTGGCAGCAGCAGCTCTCTACAGCTCCCAGTCATGTGTGGACCAACAGGGAAACTCCTACACTCAACAGTTGCTGGCAATTTTTGTATACAGTAAGTTACCAGAGATGTTCCATATGTTCAGTTTTTGCATGAGGTAATATTCCCCACCTCATCAAGCTGTAGGCCTGCTACCCTAGGAGCAATGAGGAGCCCTGGCTTCTCTTCTTCCTTTATCCAAGAGCGTGAGACCAGTCTGGAAGAGCCTTCGGGCTGTTGGAATGATAGCTAACCCCCTCATAAGAGGACTTGGAGCCCTGTCCAGAGCTTCCCAGTATATTCACGAACCCAAGAGTTTTCTCTCTCTAGGTAAAGGTCCATCATCTTGAGGGAACTCAAAGGCTAGGCTTTATCAAAGAACCTGGGGTAGGCAAATCAGCTGGGACAATATCCAGCCTTTGCAAATTAAAAGGAGGAGCTCCAGACTTTAGCACCAGGGAAACACCCAGGTCATCCACGTAGTCACCTCTTGAGGGAGCCTCCACATTCCCTATCCTGCTACCAAGCCTACATATTTTTATCTAATGAAATCAAGCATAGCCTGAGGAAAATAAAGTATGACTCATATATTAACCGCTAAAATTCGCAGTGTTACTTAGACATAATAATGGGCTTCACTGTGACATCTTCACACATGCAGACAATGTATTTTGATCCTTCCCTCCCATCACTCTTTCTTGCGCCCCTCCGCTCCTGCTGACCTCTTCTCTTCCCACCTGGCTGCCCCCTCTCCCTCTCTCCCCCCTTCCCTTCTTATGACTCGGTGAGTTAATGAAGGGTTTTTGTTTGTTTGTTTTTTCTTTCAGCAGCATGGACATCTTACCGGTGGCTACACCACTGGAGAAAATGCCTCTTCTCTTCTCAACCACGATCACCGTCTGCTTGTAGATCTTCAGTGAGGGAGTAAGGCCTGTGAGCTCCCACCCTTTCACAACTGAATTATTTTATGCAGTTAAAAAAGAAATGAGAGAGAGAGAGAGAGAGAGAGAGAGAGAGAGAGAGAGAGAGAGAGAGAGAGAGGAGAGAAGGAAGAAGGAAGGGAGAGAGAGAGATTAAGCTGTGGGATTTCTTGCTTTTATTAACCACTGTATAGTGTTTGAAAGAGACCACATTGATGCTAGAGGAAAAAAGCATTTCTCTGACTATCTGAGGGCACTGTAAGCCAAGGCATCACTTCCTACTTAGATGTACTTTCTTGTCCTGCCACATGGCACCTACCCTATGTACCAGACTCTTGTCTCTCCACCAGACAGCAGATTCCCATTACTGTTCCAAACATGTGCTGTACAGCAGGTCTCAAGCTGCTGGGGTCTGCAAACTTTCTTTCTGGAAAAAAAAAAGAACATAAATATTTTAGGCTTTGCAACCTACATATCTCTAGCAGTTATTCAGCTTCACTCCTAACAGCTTAAAAGGTATAGGGGCATTATGTAAACATATCTGTGTCCCAATGAAACTTGATTTACTCAGACAAGTAGTATGACTATAGGCTAGAGTTGATCAACTTATGTCAAAAGTCAGAACAGTCAAAGTACACTGTGCCGTTCAAGGAAAAAGGGCATCCACATCACCCTCAGCCTCTCACGTAAGTGCCCCTCCTAGGAAAAGTGAATTCACGGACACTTTAGGGAATTGTGTGAAATGTAGTTCTTGGTTTCTCCTCTTTGAGAGAGGAGAAGCCGGGCTAGGTTGACAACAGATAGTCTGGTGCACTAATACATGTGGATTGCTTGAGATTCATCAGGCACAATGGCAGCATGATTGTCCACTGTTCTTGGATTTAAACAATAGATTAGCCTTCTCTGTGAACAACATGAGATCCTACCTAAAAGATATTGACTGAGGCCACTCAAGTCTCACCTGTCATGGGGATCGGAGGTTAACATTCCACAGTGTCAGAAACTCAGGCCTTTGGTTTTTATATTCTGCCATCCATGGCTTCTCTGCCTAAGACATTTCATGGTTCAGTGGCTACACATGAATGACAAGAGAGACACTCTGGACTTGGTGTAGGCTTTTGAAACTTCCAAGCCCACCCTTAGTGACACATTCTTTTCAACAAAGCTATACCTATTAATCCTTCTAATCCTTTCAAATAGTGTCACTCTCTGGTGACTAAGCATTAAAATATATGAGCCTATGAGAGCCATTTTTATTCAGACTACCACTCAAGGATAATGGACAGAAAAATACAGGTCCTCTAGACGTGGTTCTCAACTGTGGGTCGTGACTCTTTGGAGGTTTGGACAACCCTTTTACAGGGGTCACTTAAGACCACTGAAAAACATCAAAAGCCACAAATATTTACATTATGATTTATAACAGCAGCAAAATTACAGTTATGAAGTAGTGTCACGTGCCACCTCGCCAGCAAGGAACACGCAACACCGGATCCTTCCCTTTGCAGTTTATTCGGGCCTTTAATTATCTTATTGTCTCTCACTCACTCTCACTCTCAGACATATGACGAACAACCCCGGGGGGAAGTCCGCTCATGGCTAAATACCCTCTGGGCTTCCAATCCTGGTAAGCCACGTAGACATTGCCCAGAGGTCTCCAGGCGCTGGAAGCAAGCCACCATCCTTGCCTACAGCCAATAAGGAGTTGCTTACTCCCAAGAGCACTCACCTTCAGAAAAGGTGGAAGGCGGAAACCAGCGCCACCTTTAGGGCGTGGTACAACACAGCTCCCTACAAAGTAGCAATGGAAGTAATTTTATGGTTGGGGTCCCCAAACATGAGGAACTGTATGAAAGAGTCACAGCATTAGGAAGGCTGAGAACCACTGCACTGGATGGATATTTTATGGAAGATGTCTCATCACTTTTGTTTACATCCCATTGGTTCACTGGCTTTTATAATTTGGAATCTCATCTTGGGAAAGTCATTTATTAATCATGTTCTGAAGGAACATTATCTAATTCCAAAGCTCACTAAAGAGAATCTTGTGTTTCAAAACACTCAGTATTCAGATGCTGGACTAGTAAGAGTAGCAGTGGGGTGTAGGAGTGGTGGGTGGCACAGGCCTGTAACCCCAGCACTAAGGAGGCTGAGGATGGAAAACGGTAAGTTTGGGAGCATCCTAGGCTACCTGCTTCAAAACTAGATCAAACCAGAAGATTATGGTGTGAGTATCACACTGTCTGATAACCTGACATGTGGCCAGGACTTTCCAACAATCATAGACATGGCTGCAGAAATGGGTGAGAAATTTGGAATTTATTTCCTCTAGTTGAGGGCACAGCTACCAACAAAGTAGTCTCTAATCAGGAATGCAAGAAAGAACAGGCATGAAAAGTCAACCCTTGGCCACTGATGTGCTGAGGCTGACTGACAGCCTAGCTTGAAAGCACATCATGTTGGTATACCAGGCAGTGTTCCAAACTTGCGTCATAGTCACGCTGGCTAGAGGGCGAAGCCCTGAGCTAGTGTAGGTCAAGGAATCTGAGTCACACAAGATGCTCATGGGCCAACATTCTGGACTTAGATAACAGTCCTTCAGGCCATGTTCCGGATCACTTGAGATTCTCTCAACCAAGATGCAGGAGTACAGAACTCACCCTTCCCAAGCTTATAATATTCTTTTGATCAAATGTTCAGGAATATATGACTCTAAATAATGATCTCACATGTAAGAGTCTAGAGTCCAAGATATGCAAAGAATTACAATAAGCATTTCAAACAATTGGCTTTCAGATTCATACAAAATTCTTCTAGAACAAATTCTGAAATTATGCAATGTCATCATAGTCCTGTTCTGACAGCCAAGTGACTGCAACCAGAGGGATTTCCCTGGGACTGAGTTCTCAGTTTCACATATTACAAGCCCAGCTTTCAGAATACAGCGGGTATAGAACGGTACAGAATCACTACACCCCAAATCAAAAGTCACAGATCATTACAGGCCATTGTTCCAGAATCATCTAACATTCTTTCAAAGCACTGACTCTGGGATCCCCAGTGTTCTTAGAGCCCAGTGTTGTAGATGGGTTTCAGACTGGTACAGCAGTTGTAACCTACATGAGCTCTGAACACCCACAGGATTCCAGAAGATGACACTCCTGGTCTCTGGCTCCTGTGACCCCTATCTTGGCTGGCAATAGAAATTGACTGTGCACAGTGTTCAAAGCATTTCCAGCATCCTCTAGGCTGGAAAGATTTCTCAGCATTGAGACCAATGCTGCTCTTTCAGAAGACCAGGTTTGATTCCTAGCACCCACATGTGGCTCACAATGGTCTATAACTCCAATCCCAGGGAATCCAGTGCCCCTTTCTGGTCTCCCTGGGCACATGCCATGCATGTGATTCACAGGCATACATATAGGCAAAATTCCCACCCCATACAAATTAAATTAAAATTTAAAAATACTCCTCCAATGCCAGAGCAGCTTCTTCCTCCCTTAACTGCTAGCACACGCTAGAAGCGTTCACATATTTGTAAATGGCAAGAAGACACAGAGAGCAGTGGTATTTTTAGTGTATGAAATATTAATCATAAATATGAATATTTGGAGTATTTTTAGCTACCCACAGTGTGCTTCCTATTAATTTGTTGGCATTTAACACCTCAGCAAACTTTTGGTTAGATTATCACTATAATTAATGGTATTAATAATTACTATTAGAATTCTCATTTTATAGTTGAAAAATCCATTCTCAGAAATACAACTGATTGTTGACTTCAAAGCTCTAGGGAGATGCCTCAGCAATGAGGCAGACATGGGAGGGGTGATCTTTTCGGGAATAACCTAAGAAATCAGCTATGGAATGACTCTTCCTAGCCACGCACCAGAGGTGACAAACCAAGAGAATTTGAAAAGGTGTGAACCAAAATGAGATGTTGTTTAGATTTCTGCTGAATTAGAAGCCACATGTGCTGGCTAGATTCACATCAACTTGAACAAAGTAGAGTCCTTTAGGAAGAGAGAACCTTAAGTTAAAAATGCTCACAATAGGCTGGCCTCTGGGCAAGCCTGTGGTGTATTTCCTTGATTGATGATGGGGTGGGGGGTCCCCAGGATGGTGGTCCTAGGTACTATAAAAAAAACAGCAGGCTGAGCAAGCCAGGAGAAGCAAGTCAATAGTCAATAAGCAGCAACCTTCCACCGGCTTCTGCTCTACTTCCTGTCGTGGCTTTCTTGGTGATGGACTGAACTATAAGGTGAAATAAACCCTTTCCTCCTGTGGTGGTTTGAATAAGAATAACCCCATAGACTCATATATTTATTTGAATGTTTTTCCCCAGTTGATGGACTGTTTGGGAAGGATTAGAAGGTGTGGCCTTGTGGAGGAGGTGTGCCATTGGAGGTGGGCTTAGAGGTTTTAAAAGCCCAAATCAGGTCCAGTCTTTCTCTGTCTCTTGTCTGTGGATCAGGTCTTCACCCTTCCCCCACAGTTTCCTGCCATGATGATCATGGACCAACTCTCTGAAATTGTAAGCAAGACTCCAAATTAAATGCTTTCTTCTATAAAGCACGCTGTTCATGGTGTTGCTTCACAGCAATAGAAGAGTAACTAAGACATTCCTCATGTTGCTTCGGCCACCAAGACACCATCTATATTATATTAGTTATTTTTCTCATTCTGATGATTAAATGCCTGAAAAAAAGAGTTTGTCTTTGCTCAGTTTATGGAGATCTAGTCCATCATGATGAACAAGGCAAGGCAATGGAAGAAAGCAGTGGCTATCAGATTGCATCACAGTCACAAAGCACAAAAAGATGAACCTTGGTGGTTTGCTTTTGTCCTCTGTTCTTATTCAGTCTAGAGCTGTAGCCCATGGCATGGTGCTTCTCACACTCAGGCTGAGTCTAGAACTGCAGCCCATGGGATGGTGCTGCTCACACTCAGGCTGAGTCTAGAGCTGCAGCCCATGGGATGGTGCTGCTCACACTCAGGCTGAGTCTTTTCTCATCATGAGAACTCTCTGGAAACACCCTCATAGACATGCCAATTGGCATATTTTCATGATGATTCTAGATCTAGTTAAATTAACAGTGAAATCAATCATCAAATATGCACAGGCTCAAATGTCATAATACAAGGCAAATAACAGAGGTTGATACTTTAAGATTTAAAGAAGTTTTACCCATGTACATGCATGTGTATGTGTAGGGGTTGTATGCATTGACGCACAGAGTCCATGAGAGGGCATGGTCATGACACGTGTGCTGCCTCACACACAGCATGTACTCAGACATATCATTTACACACATAAATACAAAAGAATAAATAACTACTTTAAAACAAAATAAAATGGCTTTTAAAAATATGAGTAATATGTTCAAGGACTTAAAGGAAAATGTGAATACAATGATGAAAAATTAGAATAAACAAAAACATTTTTTAAAAAGTCACATGGATTTCCACAAGTAAACATGCAGTATGTGAAATTTAAAAATTGAGATGGAGTTAACATAAAATTGAATGAACAGCAGTAATCTAGAAGCTATAGTAAGGCCCTTTCTAAACTGAAACACACGGGAAGTCTGAACAACAGGTAAACACAGACACTTTAACCTAAGGGGCTGCATCATGCTGACTAACAAACGTGAGGCTACAGTTTCAGAGAAGAGCAAACAAAAATGTGTAGAGAAATATTAGGAAAACTTTTCCAAAGCTGATAAATAATAAACTCACAAATCCAAGAACATCAATGAACCCCAAACAGAAAATAAAATTCAGACAGGCATTCTGCTCCAACTATTGAGAGAGAGAGAGAGAGAGAGAGAGAGAGAGAGAGAGAGAGAGAGAGAGAGAGAATAACAAAACCATAGATGTTTGTCACAGCCATGCACATTGGGAATTAATGAAAGGGAATTTTCTTTACAATAGTAAAAGAAAAAAAAACTGTCAAGCTAGAATGCTGTACAGTGGAATGTCTTCCAAGCACAAAGACAGAATAAATACTTTTGCAGACAAACCCAGCTGATAGGATTCAATCTTGGCAGAACTACACTGTAAGGAAAACTGAAGGAAATGATCCTGGCATAAATAAAATAACATGAGATGGGAACTTGGATCTATCAAGGGGAATAAAGCACACTAAAAATAGCAAATATGTCAGTAAACATATTTTTCTATTTTTTCAGCTACTTAAAAAATAATTGAATCAATATATAGCAATGCTACAAAATGGCAGGAGGATCAGAAGTACAGTGTTGATAACCATCAAATGCTAAAACAGTGGCAACAACAGGTTCAAAAAGTAGACCGTACCAATAGGAAATAGAAGAGTCATGACTGTGATTACATTAACTATAAATGATCCAATTACCAATTTAAAAAGTAGAGACTGTCAGATAAAATGAGGCAGACTGAACAAGCGACTGCTCACAAGAAATCTATTAAGACAGGACACACACAGTTTGCAAACAAAAGGAGAAAGTAAGCAAGAAGCATAAAAAATAACCATGGAGAATTGCTGAGATGGTGTAAGCATGAAAAGAAAATCTAGAGGAAGAGAAAATAAAAATGAATGTTTAATGATAATTAAGCACACAGTTCACCAAGAACATGTAAAAGCTCTAAATATGGGCCAGGTGTGGGGCAAACATTTTCAATTACAACACTCAGGAGGCAGAGGCAGGTGAGTCTCTGTGAGTTTGTGGCCAGCCTGGGCTACATAGAATTCTAGGCCAACTAGAGCTATACAATGAGATCCTGTTTCATAATGTTCTTTCTAAATATGTGTATTATTCCTAATAACAGCTTCAAGAGTCATAAAGAAAAATGATAAAACTCCAAGGATACAGACAGGTGCAAAGTTATGGCTGAGTTTTCAACAATCCTCTCAACCATGGCTAGGGTAAGGGATTAGAACCATAGGGACAATAAAGACTGAGTGACTCAGTCTGGTTGTTTTGGTTTGTTAACATTTGTGAAGCATTCTTTCTCAGCCAGAGTACACTGTTTACACACACACACACACACACACACACACACACACACACAGAGAGAGAGAGAGAGAGAGAGAGAGAGAGAGAGAGAAAGAGAGAGAGAGAACACATGTCAAGATGGCCACTTTCTTCAGCATAGAAAGAAAGGATCAATATATTTTGAAGAATTGAACAGAAAGTAAATTTTCTGATAAAAAATTAAGCCACAAATCAACAGCAGAAATGTGGTCCCTGTTAGTTTTTTGCATGTGTCGTGTGAATGGAATCTCAACACCGGAAGTACCACACTAGAGTTTATTACAGCAGGGAGCAGAGATGGGGACAGAAGGGAGCAGAGAGAGAAGGGGAAGGGGGGAGGGGAAGAAGGGGAAGAAGGGACGGGTGGGCCCATGTTTGCATCGCCACACCCAGGGGGATGATTGACAGTTACATTCCAGGTGAATGCGAGCTTTGGAAATCCTTACAGTCCCCCACAATAGATAGGAATAAAATAATAATCTTCAAAGCAACGCTTGAATCAAAGAATAAACCACAAGAGATAAATTTCCATGGGTCAAAGGGTATCTCAAAGAGGCTAAGACAGAAAAATAACTGATGACCACAGGGACTCAGACAATTTACACTGCTTCCAATTTTTTTTAAAAGATTTATTTATTATGTATAGTGTTCTGCCTGCATGTATACCCACATACCAGAAGAGGGCACCAGATCTCATTATAGATGGTTGTGAGCTGCCATGTGGTTGCTGAGAATTGAACTCAGGTCCTCTGGAAGAGCAGCCAGTGCTCTTAATCTCTGAGCCACCTCTCTAGCCCTGCTTCTGTTTTTTAAATTTGCTTTAGATTGTAGCTCCTGGTCTGAAAGCCTAAGGACTTGCGCTTGAATCCCAAGCATTCCTGTAAAAAGCCAAGCATGGCTGTGTGTGACTGTAACCCAGAGTTGGAGGACAGAGACAGACAGGTCCCCAGAGCTTGAAGGCCACCCAGCTGAGCTAAACAGTGATAAATCCTGTCTGAAGGTCCTAAGGTAGACAGCAATAGAGGAAGGACAGCCTACATCCTGCTCTGGCCTGTGCATGAGTGCACCTGAGTACACCTGCAAGCATGCATGATCTCCACCACAAGAAAAAGATAAAGAAAAGTTTGCATAAAAAAAATGCATATCTTGAGTTTCATACATTTTTATAACTGTACATTTGTTAAAAGTCCTGCATGATTCATTTTAGAGGGATGCATTTTGTTGTATGTATGTCTTCATGTACACACAAATCCTAGTAAAGTTGATAAATTTAAGTTAAACTTTGTGTGTGGGTGATGGTGGGTTTGCTTCAGCATCCCTCCAGCTCTTCCTTTCTAGCTTGGGCAGCAGTGACCTCTGAGGTCTTTCTCAAGTGACATCTGCAGAGCTGGCTTCATCCAGAGGCAGCCTCCAGGGGGCCAAATTGGTGCAAGTGTGTGAAAGGGGTCTCTCACTGCCTGATTTGGCTAAACTAGTCAGTGAGGCTCATGGATCTACCTTGTCTCTGCCTCCTCAGTGCTGGGATTGAAAGCATGTGCTATCACACTTGACTATTTATTTATACATGGGTTCTAATCCAGGCCCTTGTGCAATGCAAGCATTTTACCATCCAAGCCCCTCCCCAGCACACGCTCTTTTCCTCCTTTCTAGCTAGCCAGTGACTGCTTGGCAATCTATTCTGTAAACAGTGCTGACAATTTTGACCCCCGCCCTGGACTCACAGTTCCAAGTTGGAAATAGACTTGAACTTGAGACAGAAGCTTTGAGATCTTTACTGAGTAAACAAGTAACGGAAGTTGTAATAAGACCTCTTAAACCACTGAAAACTACAGTCCCCAAACTCTGAAAGGCCCAGGAGAGGGCTGCTGAGTTCTGCTGGGTGTTGCGGCCTCCTGTGATGCAGAGGGAGGAAGTCATCCTTCCCTGAATTTTGACAAGCTTACCAATAATTTGCTCCAAAACATCTGTAATTCTTCCTGCCTGGTTTAGAGATAGTTGGCTCTGTGACTGAGAATACAAGCTGAGTTCCTCAGCACTGCCTCTGGAATCTCCATCAACTTCTTCTAGAAATGGCTTCGGTTTACATGCCTGTCATTTTAGAACATAACTGTTCCCGTCAACTGTCACAGGATGTCACTTTGCTTTAGTTTTGTTTGGGATGGTGGTGGTTAGTGGGATAACAAGGGATAGTTATTTATCTGATCTACTGACACCCAGATGGGCCTAAATATAAGACAGAGCAGAATAAATACTGAGTAAGAGTTTTAGAGAATTCCTGTTGCATTCCTCATCAATTCCAGTGGGTTCCTTTTGGCACTAGAATTTGATTTATTATTTTCATTTCCTTTTTAAAATAGAATCTGATGCAACAATTGAGAGCCAGGGACAGCCTGGGAGCCCCCGCCTATGAACAACTGCAATATGACATAAATCAACTCAGCTGGCTGTCCTGAAGCACCCACTGCAAACACAGACCTTTGGGGAGCCCTGTGCAAAAGTCAGGAAGAAGCTACCTTTGGAAGACAATGATAAGGAAAAAAAAAGGAACATGTGGGGCTAAGGAGAAGCTCAGTCTACAAGCAAAATGCTTACTGTGCCAGTGTGAGGGCCTGAGTTCAGGTTTCCAGCACTCACTGACTGCTGGGCTGGAGAGATGGCTCAGAGGTTAAGAGCACTGACTGTTCTTCCAGAGGTCCAGAGTTCAATTCTCTGCAACCACATGGTAGTTCACAACCATCTATGATGATATCTGGTGCCCTCTTCTGTAATCAGTATACATAATAAAGAAATAAATCTTAAAAATAAAAGCTGACTGCAATGACAGGCATTCGTGGGCTCAGTGCCAGGATGGCAGAGATGGGAGGGTTCCTGGAGTTTGCCTGGTCACTCCAGCTTGATCAGTTCTCACAAAGCAAACAAGCAAACAAAAAACGACAACACACACATATGTATCACATACACAGTACAGGGCAATTGAAGTATCTAATATCAACTCTGGACCCCTCACATGTGAACACACATGCACACCAACCCACAGATGCACATGCATGAACACACAAATAAGAAAAGAAGAAGCATTCATGGTGATTAGATTTCAAGCCAGAAGAATTAAAATGTCACTGACTAGCAAGTACAAAAACAATTCATTTTGTCTTGTAACTTTTAATGTGCAAAAGAGGGGAAAAAAAGCCAATCCTTCCTGGATGAGATTCAGAAAAGATAATGCTTAGAATGGCTGTGTAAAAAGTACAAATGTGAGCTGGGTGTGGTGAAGGTCTTTAGTCTCGACACCCAGGAGGCAGAGGCAGGGAACTCTGTGAGTTATAGGCCAGTCTGGTCTACACAGTGAGACCTTGTCTCAAAAAAACAAAACAAATGTTAATACTCATCCATATTAGCACACATATGTGAATACATAAGCAAGGGAGGAAGAGGCACATATAGATTTTGCTCATTGGTAAATACAATTGGCATACAAGACCTCTCAGCAAAACCCACTAAACTACTTGGGATTTATCTGTTCATTACCTCACAGATCCACAAAAAGGGTTAGGGAAAATAATAGGTTCTGTTACTTTAAAGACTCTTAAAATAGTATTTTAAACGGTCAAGAGTTATGATTCTGCATCTGGCTAAAATGAGGTGGCTTACATCAGACCTAAGAGATCTATCGTTTCAAAAGCTCGATGACACATTTTTGATTTTTTGTTTTGTTTTTTGAAACAGGATTTTTCTGTGTAGCCCTGGCTGTCCTAGAACTTGGCTCTGCAGACCAGGTTGGCTTTGAACTGACAGAGATCTGCCTGCTTCTGCCTCCCAAGTGCTGGGATTAAGGGTATACAGTACAATACCCAACTTATTTTTAAAGATCTCACTTATGACTTGTAGGGCTGCCAAGGCAGCCATTCTTCATAAGGCCAAGATTAGGGAAGGAAAAAGCTCTTTGAAAGGTCCCTAATCTTGGTCTTCACTTTCCTCTGGGGACACTTTGTGCAGGGTGCAGACAGAGGTCACCACAAAGATACAGAGGAGCCAGAGGCTGCCACATAGACTAGAGACAGCCAGTTCTCGGCTTCTAAGGCAGCTGTGGCTAGAAGGACCAAGAGCCAACAGAATGGCAGCATGGAGAAAGCACTGTGGCCCATGGCAATCTTCTCCTCAAAGTATTTCCCAGTTCTCAGATATGTGGAGGAGAGGCTAAGAAGCTAGATAAAGGTATCCCCAAAATGCCCATGGCATTGGATTTAGGATTTTTAAAGGATGAAGGATGCAGGAAATATCCCTATAACTAGTACCTCAGGAGGGCTACCCTATGAAAGGGAAAGTTGCCCAGGGGAGAAGACCCTGAAAGCAGCTTCCTGTTG
>PVIH01025279.1:0-20984 GCA_004025045.1 Sigmodon hispidus
AGAATGGATTAACAAACTGTGGTACATCTACACAATGGAATACTACTCAGCAGTAAGAAAAAATGATATCCTAAAATTCACAGGCAAATGGATGGATTTGGAGAATATCCTCCTGAGCGAAGTATCACAAACTCAGAGAGATAAGCAGGGGATGTACTCACTCACTAGTGGTCTCTAAACAAACAAACAAGAAAAAAAACCAAACATGCCCAAGCGGCAAACCACAACCACCGAACAGCTTGAGATTAGAAACACCCTGGACTGACCCTTCAAACTCCAGTCCAACTATAGGAACACCTGACTCACTCTTGAGGGAGGTGGGACAGAACTGGATTTGGCCAGGAGTGGAGACTGATCCAAGCATTATTGGGTCAGTGGGACCATAGGACTGTCTGCTCCCTGCCCAGGGAGGGGATGGGGAGTTGCAGAGAAGAAAAATGACCAGATGTGATGGGAGGGGGAAGAGACCTTGAATAAGGATATACAGGGATGGAAAAAATTCAGAGGGAAAGCTGAACACAAAGAAAATATATGTATAGCAATCTTATTTGTATTTCCACCCTTGATAAGCTATGCTTATGATTCTTATCCTCTGTATAGTTATTGTTAACTCATCCGCATTTTAAATTTTTTTACTGTTTTTTTGATAAATACAAAATAAAGAAGGAAAAGAAAAAAAAAAGAATGCAACACATCTTTGCATCATTAAACAAATGTCCCACAGCACAAACAAATGTAACACATCTTAAACTAATATTCTGCAACATGGTCCCCTTTCTCTCTCCAGAAGCATCCCTTTGTCTTCATGTTACATAGACTCTTTTCCCTCTCTTGTTCTTTTCCTTTTCACAACCCTCCCTGAAGACCCCTCCCCTCCCATGACACCCTTTCTATTTGTATGGCCTGTACTCCCCGCATACATGCAACACACATAGCATTGAACCTAAGATTCTTGTATAATGAGACATATGGCCGTTGTACTCTAAGTTCAACCCAGTTTCCTGTAGATACCATAGTTTCATTTTTCATGGCTGGATACATCTCCACTGTATGCATTACCGTATTTCTTTACTCACCCATTGGTGAGCATCTAGCTATTGTGAAAGATATGTAGGTATCTCTGTGGAAGGATGTCCAGTTGTTTGGGTACAAGCCCAGAGGTAGGATGGATAGCTAGGTCAGATGGTCTATCTATATTTAGCTTCTTAAAGGAACTGCAACACTAGTTTCCATAGTGGCTGCCCTAGGTTACATACGTACAGCAGTAGTGAAAAGGGCTTCTTTCCGCATGGCCCCCTTAACTCCTGTTTATGTGTGTTTTCTTTCTCTTTACATGTGTGTGTGTGTGTGTGTGCGTGCCGTGTGCAGATGTGCACAGGTGTGGAAGCCATGGGATAACCTAGGATGAAATTCTAATGAATGTTGCTCACCTTCTTAGAATCAGGGACTCACATAGACCTGGAACTCACCAATTGGGTTAGGCTGGCTGACCAGTGAGCATCAGGGTGCCGCTGGTCCCTGCTTTCTTCCACACTAGAATTACATGCAGGAACCACTATGCTGGACATTTTTATATATGTTCTGGGGATTGAACTCAGGCCTTGCTCGTATGAAGCAAGCATTTTTGCTGATTGGGCCATGGTCCTATCCCTGTTTGCTGTCTTGATGTTTGTTCTCAGTAGTGTGAGATGGAATTTCAAAACGGGTTTAATTTGCATCTTCTTGGTAGATAGACCAGAGTTGAAGGCCTGCCTCTGTCACATTTTGCTTTGGAACTTGGGGAGGATATTTACAACTCTTTCGCATTTATATGTCTTTAGCCACATTACTTATCTCATCCTTGGCTGTGAGGTCAAAGGTCTGTAATAAATTAAAGTAGTTAGTGTAGTGCCTGTCACACAGTGTGAGGCTCAAGGTAAAAGGCAGCCAGGGCTGTAATCACTAGTGTCTTCCCATGTGGCCAGGGCTGGGTCTGCCCCTGTCTTGGCTAAACAGATTAAACTACTGAGGTATCTGCAGATCTCTGATGGACTCTCCTGTCTTTGGAGAACCGGAGCTTGAGTAATAGGCTACACATGCTGTCTAAACAAAGCAGAGTTGAGCAGGGGGTGACTAAGGAAGGGCAGTGTGGGATTGAAACAGGAGACAGCCCCTCACCCCCCAGCACAGAGAACGTGTATGAATGAACATACTTGTTGTCACACACGTTGTCACTAAGAAACATGCTCAGATCACCCACCTGCAGCACCAGGGTTCCTCCCTACACTCCTGGTTAACTCTTTAAGCAACACACACAGAAACATCTCTCCTATCAGGCTTGGAGCAAAGCAATACCAGGCCCCTGCCTGTGATGAGCACTGAGAAGCCCTCAGATACCTGCTGTGGTAGCTTTGTCCCCCTTCAGCATCCTGCTGGGAATGAACTCTTAGATGGCAGCGCCCCTCCCCCCATATTCCCATATTTATTCATCCACCCAGAGGGACTGGCTGGAGAGGACAAAGTGTGCATGAGAATTGTTAAGATGCCAACAGTTTCCTCCACCATCTGGCAACTGAAGCAACACCCTCTTTCTATGCAAAGCAGCAATTTCTGGGCTTTCTGATGGAATAGAGACTCTCAGCTAGAGGTGTCACCACAGGGACAAAAGTGCTCATGTATGGAGCATCTGCCAGGATTATGTCCGCCTCTGAACAATGCTGTCTGTCCTCATGGAGACTCCATGCTGCCGTGGGCTCATTGGTACTATTTTTCAAGTAAGAAACCAAGGCATACATATTAAGCACCTTGCTCAGGGTGAACTCAAGTGGCCTGACTTCTAAATTTCATGTTCCTTGCCTTTTCTTTTAGGTGAATCTTCACTGCCTCTGCTTTAAAGCAGCAATTTGCTCCAGGACACACAGATAGTAGGACTAGGTTAAGATTAGGACTCGGGTAGCCAGGCCCTAGCCTGAGCCTCTTAGTTCCTGGGAATCCAAACCTGGGTTGATTTTGTGTGCCCCCACTCCACTGGAGGAGGCTGTTCTTGGAACAGGGCCTGCAGGAAGATGTGGATCCTGGATGCAACCGCAGCTGCTGCTGCTGGAGATGAAAGCGGTGGGGTGGGCTATCCCTGCGCCTGGGCGTCCTGCCAGAGCTGCCAATGTGAACTTATATTTTGTCATCTTCTCCTTTTGCCTGATTTAATGCAACCTTAAATAATAATGGGGCAGGAGGAGGGGAAGAAAGGGAGGAGCAGCCCAGCCAAGCTTCTGTGCAGCCGTCTCATCAGACCCTGTGTTCCTTTTGCTGTTTGAGAAGCAATTTCTCCTTTCTTGTAAACATTGTTTTTAAATGATAATTCCAGGCTGAGTGGCACCAGGAGCTATGTGAGATACTTTTCTCCAGCTCCCTGTGCTCCTCAGATAGAAGCAAAATGAGAGCGTGTAACCATGGCAATTCTCTAACCTTCTTCCATAAGCTATAAACATGGAGGAGCCTTGGTCATAGCTTCTTCCAGGAGAAAACAAAGCCTTTGCTGACTGGAAACTCAGGGTAGCTGGGAAGGGATGGGAGGAAAGTGGCCAGGGGTTGGCCATTGCCCTTTTTTTTCTGGTAGAGATGAGTGGCATCCTTTTTGGTTCAGCCCAGACCATGGCTCCAGCATGTAAATAAGACACAGCCCAGGCCAAGTACTGAGAGTGCATTTTGTGATTTAGTTGAAGGCAGGAGAGAAGGAAGGAAGGGAGTATGCTTCCAAAAGAAAAACCAGAGGAGATCATGAGTAATGACGGAGGGCTGGATGGCTTGCATTTGGGAATAGGTTAATACTCTACCAACCTTCCCAACAAGTGTGGACATGACACAGCCATTGTTGCCCATGGAATCTGGGTGCTGATCTTCCCTCTGTCATCAGCTAGGTTGGAAGGTCTCTGTATTATTGGTATCAATGCTATTTGATGAGCAAATTACATAAATGAGTGAAGGGATAAGTGGATCAAATGGTTTATCTTCTTGAAAACAGAGGTCAGTGAGCTTCCTGTCATAGCAACAACCAGAATGATGTAGAAAGAGAAAAGCCTTATTTTTAGTTCACAGTTTTGAGTGTTTCTTCTATGATCCTTTGGCTTTGCTGCCTTGGGTGAGGTAACACACTATGGCCTATGAATACCATAGAGTAACACACACCCAATGGCCAAGAAGGAAAATAGAGAGGAAGGAATGGGGTCTTACAATCCCCTTCATGCCCTTTGAGAATCAGAGAACTTCCTTAGGCCCAACCTCCTAAAGTTTATGCCAACCCACAGTAGTGTCAAACTGAGGACCAGGCCTTTGTCACAGAGGCCTTTGGGGAATATTAATGATTCAAACTTTATCAGGGGGGTAATCCTTATATTTCATTATAAATATAACAAGAGCTATGAATTTCACTCTAAAATTGAAGTTATGAAAACACTCATTTAATAAGTCACTGCAGGACTGTTTTTGCCACTGCCCAGCATTACCAGTGTCTACAGAGAGAACTCCTGTGCCTTGTCAGCCTTGAGACAGCCTTGAGCATTGCTTCAGTTGTCATATCATTGAGAGAAGGATCTTTCATGCCACCTTGTTTCTTCAATGTGGCTGTGAAGGGATGGATCTGGACAGTGATCTTGTCACTAAACTCCACATTTTGGAAAGACCCTCTTGGTCCTTATGAACCCTTTGGGGGCAGGAAGTTCCAAGTCAATCTCTCTCCAGGAACCTTATAGAGAGAGGAAGCAGATTTTCCTGCAGGGTGGGGTGAGGAGGTGCCTGTCTAAAACCACCAGGACAGGGCAGCTCTGGGGTGGAAACCTCAATGATGACGGAATTGCTGGTGATAGAGGGCAGCATGCTGTACCCTTTCCTACAGCAGAATCTCCTTCCTCTCTGGAAGGTTCTCATCTCACAGCAGGGGGTGGGGCTTGTTTACCCTGTGTCCTCAGAGCTTAGCACAGTTTGAGGGTCCTAATACTGGCTGAGGTCAGATGATCTCTCAAACCATCTTCAGTTCAACGTAAAAAATTTAGTATTTTTCTGAGTTTATGTTTGTCCCAGGTTGTTAAAGCAGCTTACACTATAAATAAACCCATCAGAAAATATCAGTGATGGCTTTGGATATCTTCCTGTTGGCTGGTGACCTAAGAGTACTTTTTCCTTTTCACTTACCAAAACTATTTCTCTATCTACTACATTTATTCTATGCAAAGTACTCCTTGACTTTCTAGGACCAAATGTATCATTCCTTTTTATATTTCTGAGATTTTTTGCTTTACTCCCAAATGGCAACTCAATACAGTGGTCTCCTGTACTGAATCCTAAATTCTCCAAGGGCAGAGACTGGGTCTAAGTCAACACAGTATCTTATAAGACTTTGCATTTAGAATAAGAGACTTGTTAAAGAGCAGACTGATCCTGTGGAGACAGAGTTGTCCTCTCCTCTAGGCCATATCACATGGCAGTCCCTCTCACAAAGATAGATGCCACTTTTCTGCCCTTGACTTTGGACCTTAATTTTGCTTTGATGTCAGGAGTTGAGATGCTACATGATGCTGGAAGGGACTTAGTTTGAGGACCAGTCTTGACTTTATTCTCTGAATCTCACCTGTCCTCTGAGTGAGGATAAGCAACACATAGTTGAGCTTCCCCAGGCAGCTCGCAAACCTATCAGAGAAAGCAAAAATGCTTGTTGTAAGAAGCTGTTGATACTCAGAGGCTGTTTGTCATGTGATGACTGTTGGCTAATCAATCCAGTTGTTAGTCTAAACTGTAGCCTGGGAAACATCAAAGACTTGTGGTGCTTACAGATTTGATATAGAAGTTAATGGAAGCATAAAAGTGAGTTTCTTTAAAAAGCAATGGGTTATTCCCCAAGGGGAGATTGAGGGAGGTGCAGGAGAAATGAACATTTTCCTAAAGGTCTTCCTCTATGAGCTAAGTATGTTGTTAAAACTCACAGATGATGATTTTTGTGGAGGAGAAAATGGGATTCTCTGAAAAGCATCACTTTCCCCCATAGCTATGGGCTGTGCTGCTTCCTGCTTCCTGTTGTGACTTGTATGAGTAACTCTGAGGCCTAAAATAACACTTGTGTATGCCTGCGAGGGTGTGTGTGTGTGTGTGTGTTTCAGATAGAGATGAACAGAGATGCCTTTTTGAAAATTGGAAATTTCCATCATTCAGCCATGGGATTTCCTGGCCAGTGAATTGCGTTACTGCTGGCAGAAGAGGTAGGGCATGAGAAGCTAGGGAGCCTGATTGGGTTCACATCTTCACCAGTGACTTGAGAATTTTTCATAGTTCATTCCTCTCTAAATTTAGAAGTGCTAGGAATGAGGAAGGACAGGCAAGAAAACAATGTTTCTTCTTTAGAACCATTTACCTGTGTTTATTCCAAGCCAGTTCTCCAGGAAACAGGAGCTTCAGGCTGGGGAGAGGAATTAGTCTATGAATGTCCTCTTGTAGAGCCTTGGTGAGTCATTCTCTCTCTAAAGCATCCTCCATGGAGCATCCACTGTGTCCTGCTTCTGGGTACTAAAGCTGAACCCGTAGTTCATGGAGATCATGGTCTAGGGGAATATACTCCCAGAGATTCACATGCACAATTAAGATTTGTGACACAGACAAGGGAACATGTGTAAGTTACTAAGTGCTAGAAGAACAAGAAGTAAAAATATTTGATTTGGGGACATCTGGGAGAAAAGATAATTTCCAAAGCTTTGTTAGGGTATGCAAGCCCTTTGTTTTACTGAGATTACCCAGGAATATATAGGGGAGTCAGGCAAAGTGCATGGTGGTTAGAAGCTTAAACCAACATGGTGGACCAAGATGGCCTCTATTTCAGAATGAGACATGTTCTTACCATTAGACTTGCAGAATTATCTGCTTCTGTCATGTATTTGACACTAGTACATATCTAGAAAATTCTATATAAGGACAAAAATAGATAGTGAACACTGTTTCAGGAAATTCTGAACCCAGAGGGCTTGCCACCTAGCTATGTGTACAGTTTAGGGACTTTGGGTTCTCACTCATGACTATATGCCACGGGCCTGCCAAACCTTTGCTTTCGTCAGCCCCTCACCTGGAGTTCCTTTTCTCAGAGCTGGAAATGGAATTCTTCATGCTTTTCAAGGTGTTTCACAGATCAAAGGATGTCTTTATCAGGAAGTCCCACTGGACTGCTCCTCTGGGGATGTGCATGTTGCTTCTGGGAGATAGCCTCATGTCATTGCATTAATATTCTTGGCTATTTTCTTTCTAGGTTCATGATATTGGTTCCTTGAAGCCTAAGACAGAGTCTTGGTTGTCTTTGTGTATGTGTGGGATGTCTCTCTGCAGTTCCTTATAATTGGTTAGTGCTGTCAACCCCACGGGTGAGCGTGAGGGCTGATGTGGTCTTTACATGGTAGAACTGTCATTTGGGTGAAGAAATAGCAGACAGCTACATAGAATATCATAAAAAGAATGACAAATGAGCTGATGGTGATAAAAAACAAATCAGTGGGGGTGTGAAATGGAGCCACTGATGTGGAAAAGTGTGTAGTCCCTCCAAAAACTTCCTTATGAGAGAAACCAGAGGGGAACCTCTGTGATCAGAACATGTGCTTAGCATGCACAAGACCCCAGGTTTAATCCCAAGAAGCACACACAGATAACTACTTTATGACCCAGCTGGCCCACCTAGGGATATAGGAGGTTGGGATTTGAATACATACCTGTGTACCCATGTTCATGGCAGTGTTCTTCACCACAGAGGAAGTGTGGAAGCAACCTGCTCTGGACTGAGTCATTTCATGTCATTTCAGAAGTTATCTTGAAATTCCACTTCCACCACGATGGCTTCAGGAGAAGAGCTTTGGGTGGTAAATAGGCCGCGAAGGTAGAGCTTTCACTAGATGGATTATTGCCATTACGGAAGGAGCCATGGAGCTCATTTCTTCTCTCTCCTTTTTCTTCCTCCTCTCTTCTTTTGTCATAGGATGACACAGGAAAAAGACAGAAACTGTTTATTATAAATAGCCTTTCCCTAGAGTCTGACCATACAAGCCTTCTTTTAGAACTCTGGCCTCTGTAATTGAAAGAGAGGTTTTTTATGGTTTGTACAATGCTCAGCCTATAGCAGGTACTTCATTTTAGCAGCCTGATATGTATAAGATATAATCTGAATTCTGTTTATTCAGAAAAGCTTAATATATATAGAGAGAAATATTAATGTTATCAAACCCAAAATTCTAATGTATTCCATAACAAGGTGAGCCTTGAAGACATTACAGAAAGTGAAGTAAACCAGCCACAAGACCCCCAAGTAGTCCATAGTTTAACTTATCCTTGAAGGAGTGAAGCTTGCCCGGAGTCTGTACTGATCCTTAAGGCAGAATCACTGGCCTAGAATTATGGGAGAAAGATTAGGGAGTGGTTGTTCAGTTTAAAATGATGAAAAAGCCCTTGATAGACCTGGATAATGATAGTTGCACCCCGGTTTGAATGAAGTCCTGTCCTTGAGGCCTACACTTCACAAAGTAATCTTACATTATACACTTTGTACATTTTTACCACAATACAAATCACAGCAACAATGGTAGCGGAAATGAGTTCGTGAGTACAAACCATGGTCTGTATCCAGAGTTGCTGCTGCCCCCATGTTTTCAGTTGAGAACTTGCAATGGGCCAAGATATGAACAAAGTGAGCAATAGACATGTCCTGAGCTGCTTGGGTTCCTCCTGAACAGGCAGTGGGTAAGGGGTCTTCCATACTTGCCTCTGCCTATCGTGGAGTACCCATCTGAGCCTGCGGGTTTGGTGTCCACCCAGGCATTGCATTTTCATTGTCATCATTTTGCCTGTCTCTCTGTGGGAGGTGTGTCAGCGCTGGTCCTGAGCTGTGAGCACCCAACGCTCATGTATTAACAGCTGTGATGGCTCTTCTCTACCCACCCTCTGCATCCATCCTCCTCCGCTTGGCTCTGCTCTGCTATGAATCTCTAGAGACACAAAGATAAGGATCCCACAGTTTCTTTGTTGTTTGTTTTCCTGGTGGTTCAGAAGAAATCAGAAGATCTAAGAAATGAGAGATAAGACTCATGTCCTATCAGTTTGGTACTGGCTCTGGTCCTTTACTACCATCAGGACTGAGACCTGGCAGTGTGCAGGAAAGAAGAAGGGAAAGGAGAACCTCCCTGCAGTAAAAAAAAAAAAAAATTCTGGCCTGGATTAGTCCCAATATCTGGACAAGCAGTCTCAAATAAATCACTCTCAGCTGCTTGGTCCAAAATAATCACATAGAGTCTTCTATTAATTACATGCTGTTTGCCCTATAGCTCAGGCTTTATTGCTAGCTCGCTCTTGCATCTTAACCCATTTCCATTAATCTATGTTTTGACACTTGGCTCGTGGCTTACCTGAGTTCCTTATATCTACCTCTCTTGGTTACAGTGTCTCCCTCTGACTCTGCCCTCCTTCCTCTTTATCTATGCTCAGATTTCCTGCCTCCCTGTAAGATGCCTTGAGAGACGCCAAACCATTCCTTTATTATCCAGTGATAATTCACAGCATACAGAAGGACATCCCACATCACCTCCCCATTTCTTTTTTTAAATAAAATATTTACTGGAGATTTCCCACTATACTTTTGCTTACATTTGATGTGGTCAGAGCCTAGCTGTGCAGGAAATGTAGTTTTGGTTCTAGAAACAGTACATTGGAGTAAATATTTAGGTTCTGTTTCTAACAAAGAAAAAAGGAATAGATGCTGATGCCTATTGTCTCCATCTGCTTGGTCGGTATTAAGTTTTCCTCATTAGGACAAGCTGAGGCAGGCCGCTAGGCCTTTTGTGTGCTCCCATTAGCACTTTCTAGCTCAGCTAACCCAGTTCTCATCCTAGAGCTAACCAGGGGACACAGAGTCAAGGGACTCACCTCATAGGACAAAGTCAAGAAGCAGATCATCCTCAAGTACAAACAGAAGCTCAAGTCCCATTGGCAGGGAGGTCATCCAATGGCACCTGTTAGTTACCTTGAGATGTGGGTTGTTATGGTGTTAGGAAGACTGTAGGGAGCAATGTTGTGGGTACTTGAGGGCTATTGTCACCTACACTCTGTAAAAGTAGCTTCAAGAAGCTGGAGTTGTGGATAAGACAAACTTGCATCTTACGCCACAGGGCTTGGAAAGGTCCAAGATATCCCAGGTAGCCTTGTAAGAAGCAAAGGCTGTAAGACAAAGGGAGTCCAGTGAGACCCTACAGTGAGTCTGTGACAACCCTGAAGCACTGGGAAAAACCACAGTCCTGTTTCACAGTAGATGTGGCTGGTGGTGGGGAAAGCTGCCATCAGCAACCAGGAAATGATCCTTGCCAAAGGACCTCATAGCAAGCACTGCATGGGGGATTGGGTTCTCCAACCTCCTTCGTCTTCATCCACATTGCTTGTCATCTATGAGCTACTTACTCCTCATCTGTAGGAGGGTCTGATGCTGGATCCTCGCCTTCTTAAGTGATGCCCCAGTGTCAGAGTTTGGAGGCATCTCAATAGTTACAGTTACTTCTGAGGAACGAGAAAGCATCCCTCCCTGGGGTGGAGCAGGGCTGCCGTGGAATGTAGGTAAGGATCTCTGACTCCATGACTCCTGAATTATTCATAGAAACAGCTTTTGAATAATTGGAGACCATTTTTCATTATCATTATGTCCCAGAGAAAGGACTTCTTTGCTGAAAGCAGAAGCAAAGAAATGGACTCTATTCATCTCAGATTACCTTTTAAAAACTGCTTAGGGACAGCTCCAAACCCTTCCTCACTTGGGAGGTGCATGCAACAGCAAAGCAGGAGAAGAGAGTGAGGGGGTGAGAGGAGGCTCAGGTATACAGGGACAGGGGAGAGAGATGGAGTGCATAGGAGAACTCGGGAGGGAAATGAGACAGAGGAGACATGGTCTGGAAGGACTTGGAGCTTGGTAGACTTCCAGCCGCTCTGGAGAGCTGTTTTGTGTGGCTTGTGTTTGGTGACAAGGGGCATTTCTCAGTCCCCAAACACCCAGCCTGGTATTTTGATCCCATTGAAGCACAACACAGTGGAAAAGGGCAGGGCCTGCCACTTTCAGCAAATGCTATTTCTGTCTATGCCTCAGTTTCTTTTTCTGATGAGAAGGATGAAGAGTGTGTGTTTTAGAGGATTGTTCTGCAGGTTCCCCAAGACCCAGAACAGTGTGTGACTTGGAATAGTCTTTAAAAGCTCTTAGGGAAATGGTCCCTCTCCTCATTCCTAATGAAAGACACAACCCCGAGAGGTAAATACCTGCCCAATAGCAAAGGCAGGTGGAAACGGTAATACTATCAGTCATAATAAATGGACACTCTGCTTCTACAGTTTTAGATTTCACATGAAGAATCACTCAGGAAGACTGGATTGTGCCTGGGATGGTTGCTCAAAGCATACAAAGTCTCAGTTGGATAAGAGAGTCACTTAAAGATCAACCGGGCATTACATAACACCAACCTAATAATGATTGTGATAGATATAGTTGCAGTAGATTGCATGTGACTGATATGTGTACACATTTCTATTTGTCAATTAGAAACTCCCAATGAATACATTTGCTTTGACATGGGCCAGTGACCTGGGGTAGCATGACGTCAGAGTCTAATGTGTGTTGTGGGTGGGTGCTAGTGGGAGTGAGGGTGGAGAGCCCAGGCCTGGAGGAAATGGGGCAAAATGCATTTGGAAGGAGGAGGCAGAAATGGACATAGGGCCTGATGCTCTTTCTAAAGGCCAACTTAAAGGTCCACGTCGTGTGTGCAGGTGATACATAACAGGAGTTTGTTTGCCAGGCCTCTGAGATTGTCTCTGTAAACCATGCAGCCAGCCTGTGCAGCTCAAAGCCTGAGCACTTACCTCTGGCTGGCAGAAAAGCCGAGGCTCACATGGCCATTTCTTAGAACCTTTCTTAAGTTTCCTGTCCAGTTAGCTCTTGCTTACCCTACGTGTAGCTTCTTTCTTGAGCCAACTCCACCCCACATCTCAGCTTTCTGTTACTGTAGCATATTTCATAGCAGACTATTGATCAATGTAAGAGGAGAGAAGCCCCTAGAAGCAGTTTCAATCCTAGATCTACTCATTCCTTTGCTTTTGAGCTTGTGGCAGGATGTCACAGTTAGGAACACATGCAAGAGGCATGTAAGTGGGAAGATAAAAAGAAAAAATGGACCAGAGACTCATAGTGTCCTTCAGGGCGCACCTACAGTGACCCACAAGTTCCAATCAGGCCCCCACCTCTTAAAGCTTCCATCTGCTCCAAGCAACAATTTCGGACATGGGTTTTCAGGTGATGCCCACATATGAGCCATAGCCCTGCCTAACCCTATGTTAGTGATGAAAGTCCCCTAGGGCAGAATGTTCTAAAAGTTGTTTATGAGTGCCCTAGGACCCTTCATAGAGGGCTACAGAAAATGCAAGCATGAGGACCTGGGTTTGGATGCCCAGTACCCATGTAAAAAGCCAGATGCTTTGGTGTGCACCCACAGCTGTGGAGAGGGAGAGACAGACAGATCCCTGTGGTTTGCTGGCCAGCCAGTCTATCTGAATTGGTGAGTGTTGGCTTTAGTGAGAGTCTGTGTCACAACAAATAAAGCAAAAGGCAATGAAGAAAGACACCAGCCAGTGACATTGACTTCTACCCACACAGGCGCATATTCAAATATGAACACACACACACACCACATAACACAAACATACACAACATAGACATACCACACACATAGGCACCCATGAACTTGTGCACACACATTATTAAGAAGTATTAAGGCATACAGAGGTCCCATAGCAAAATTCTATATTCTAAGACTCTAGCCTATGCTCATATAATACAAAGTAGGACAGGATGAATATTTACAAAAGTGGATTTGGGGATTTGAGGATTTGGGGATTTGGGAGAGGGCTGAGTTATTTTGGCACCCTGAGAAGGCTGTGGGATAGAGTGAAATTTGAGGTTGAAAATTAAGTTAAATTGAGAGGTGGGCATTTGCTAGCAAGGGGCAGTGTCATGATGGAAAACAGAAGGGATATATGTGTTAATGAGAAAGGGCAGGAGGGATGGGCAGAGCAGTTTTGTCAGCTGGATCAAGGGGTTTGTTCAGAGATGGGGACTGAGGAGGCTGGAAATACCGGTGGGGACAGAGTAAGGTCTCCAGTGCCACGGTGGAGCCAACATTTGCTCTAACAGGCACAGATGAAAGGCTACTACTAGTTTTATAAGGCCCATTCTACCTTTCTATGGCTCATTTAGTATAGGGACAGGAAGGCAGTTGTGATCTGGTGGTGTCCAGCTCTGGCTTCGATGACTCCTAGGCCATGGTAAAGTTGCTTACCTGGGGAAGATAACATCACCAGGAGTAGATGATTCCAGGCATCCTTGCTGTAACAACACCACTTGGAGTGGATGTTCCCAGGTACTCCTGTGGCCACTGGAAGTCTTCAACAAGGCTTACTATTCTTAAGGTCCTAACCCAAAAGAGCATCCAAGGTTAGTTATCCATTCACATGTTCTTAGGGCCTGATGACCACTCCCTGTGGAAGAGCCATTTCTGGTAGAATTCTCTGGAACCTGTGTCTACACCTACATCCTCTCTGAAGTCATTTCATCAAGTGCTTGACTTTCCTGATTTGACCGTAAATTGCACACATAACCAGAGCCACATCAATTATATACAAACATAGACAGAGAGGGCTGGACATGGGGAGTGTATTCTGTATTTACTGTGTGGAACGCCTGTGGAAGCAGCCTTAAAGAGACTGGGAAGAGCTGCCCAGAGCAGCTGGACAAGGACATGAGTTCTGCCACTGTAAAAAAATTAAATGGCAGAGAGAATGGAGCCTTGCTGGCAGCCCTCACTAATGGTTCCAAGATCCTGATAATCAATTTAAAGTTGTGTTCATCGCGCATGCCGGGAACCTGGCTTTTTTGGATGAGCTGTGTCCTTGTTGTTGGAAAGAACAGAGATGGGGAGGGCTGTGTGGAGCCTGAGGCTGTTACCCCTCATCAAGAAGTCACACCCTATGGAAGGTTCAGATAGGCAGCTATTTGTGGCAGGGTGCTGGAGATTTTCTAAAATGATAATTGAAGTTGACATGACTGAGGTCCAACAAACAGGTATCTCTTCTCGGCAAGTGACAAGTGAGTTTCCTCAGGTATGGGCCACAACATCCCACAGCAGCAGAATGAGTGACTGTAGCTTTTTCTTCCCAATAGGGCTCCTGATGCTATGGCTTCATGCCCTGAGAACTCATACATTGCCCACAGCCCATCTGCCCAGAGAACCTGTCCTGTGAACACCCATGCAAAGGAATGCATTAGAGAAATTCATCATTATCTCTCATTCCTGACTTTCTACTCACTCTTCCTGAGCAGTCATTTTCCTCTCTGGGTAGAATTTATGATTTCTATGAAAGTTTGGAAGGTAAATCACCAGCTTTGTGTTCTTGGCATGACTGTGGCTTGTGATGGTCACTGCGGCAACCGCTATTGCCTCCTTCTTGCCTTTCTATCACCTTCTGTTCTTAATACTTATTTCTATTTTTAATTATGTATTTGTGTGTGTGAGTGTATGTGTGTGTGAGTGTATGTGTGTGTGTGTGTGTGTGTGTGTGTGTGTGTGTGTGTATGCTTACAGTGCAGGTGCCCACAGAAGCTAGGGTATTACAATTCTCAGAGGCTGAAATTATAGACTATAAGCCAATTGATGTAGATGTTTTAGAAACAAATTCAGGTTCCCTGGATGAGTAGCAAGTTCTTAATCACTGGGCTTTCTCTCTAGCCCTCTATTATATTATTTTATTCATGGTGGTTCTATCAGTTACTTATGCATCACTATGACCAAAACACCAGGAGAAAAAAGTTCTGAGAGGATACATTTGTAGTTGAATGTTTTTCTATCCCACCCTACCAGTTCTGTAGCTTACTTATGAAATATTTAGTTCAGAGGCTTAATATTCTAGTAATTGCTGGTCCAGTAGCTCAGGCTTATTGTTAAATAGCTCTTCTATCTTAAATTAGCCCATTATTCTTATCCATGTTTAGCCACATGGTTTGGTACCTTTTATTCAGTGCAGCATTCTCATCTTGCTTGTTCTGCATCTGGCTAGCATCTGCCACTTAGCCTTTTCTCAGAATTCTCCTAGTCTGGTTGCCATCTCTGCTTCCTGCATAGCTACTGGCCAATCAGAGTTTTATTAAACCAATATGAGTAACAAATCTTTACAGTGTACAAGAGCAATATCCCACAGCACACATTAATTGTGTTCATGGTTCCAGGGGGCTGCAGTCCTTCATTGTGAAAAATGAATGGCAGAGTGGCTGAGTCTGTGGCAGCAGGTGTGTGTGACAATGACATTCACATCTCAGCAAACCAGGAAGCAGAGAGGGAGATTGCAACCATAGGCAGATATGACTTATTTCTTCCAGCGGGATGCCACTTCCTAAATGCTCCATAGCCTTTGAAATTATGTCACAAGTTGGGTACCAAGCACTCAAAATATGCTGCTATGGAGGGTATTTTAGATTCAAACCCTTACAGTGGCCAGCTGGCTGTGTCCAGTTAGCCCCAAACTTTCCTAAATCTGGATTTCCTGCTTATTCTTTCCCATATCGTTAGCTACAGATGCCTTTTGTTAGCTACTCTAAGACCAGGGGTAAGCATAAACTGGGACTGGGCAAATCAAACCATTTGCCTTGTTGGCCATTGGGAGAATTTTATTCTCCTGTCAAGACAGATAAGGTGTAGGCAAGTAAGCAACATAAATCAAGCCACAGAAACGCAAACCTGACACTTGTTTGGTAGATCTTTGGAAAACATCGTGGACTTAATAGTAAATGCCAGCCTGGAGCAGATGCGGGGCATTAGTGAGAAAAGAAAAGTCCTCGGCAAGAAAAGAGAGAGAGGAGAGAGAAAGAGAAAGAGAGAGAGAGAGAGAGAGAGAGAGAGAGAGAGAGAGAGAGAGAGAACATGCTACTGAATCCTGGTGGTACCTTGAGTGAGTACCTAGATTTAGGTATTCACAAGTGACCCCTGAAATTTTCAGTTAAACAAACCAGAGAGTCTTCCTCCTTTTCTGCTTAGGCCAGTTTAAGCTGGATTTTTATAACATAAACCAGCATTCTCACTACTATAAAGGCACCACATCCATCATTTGTTTAGGGAAGCTTTCCTAACCTGGGTCGTTCACGTCGACTTCTTCCTGTCAGAAGTGTATTGATTGATGGTGGGTGTGCTTGACACTGGCCACCTTTGTTTGCTCTTTGTACCCTACTTAGTTACCACGTCCTCTAAATAGAAGGAGGGCTAGGTTCTCTTCCCATACCTCCAGCATTTCCCAGATAAAGGCACACAGTTATGACAGGCTCCAGGCAGGGTGGGAACTGAGGCCCAAGCCACATTCACTGACTCCTGCTCAGGCTGATTAACACTCAGGTGTCAGTCCCCTCAGGGATCTGAAGCATGCGCTATTTTTCTTTTTTGGTGTTGGATATATATGCATGTGTGTATATATTTGCCACCCCTGCTGCTTTTATGTCAGGTCTCTCTATTCTTGAAATTCTTCTTCTACCCCTAGAGCTCTTGTGGTCCCATCATGCCCTGGGGACTGAGAATGTTCCTGCACACTGAACGAGTTCTGCATCGGGTGTATTTTTAGTTGGCTTGTTTGCATCTGTTCTTTCTACCCCTTGCCTGATTGACACCTACTGGGTGAGAGGCACAGGAGCGGAACTGCACTCTGGGAGTTGTTTGGCTCCTGTGGATGACTGCACAGCACTCCTCCAGTAGGTCTGAGCCCAGGAAAGGGCACAGAGATTTCCTTCTCTTTTAGCTCAACCTGGACTCCTTTGTCCAAGTGGACTGTCTGGGTTAACCTGGGCTTGTTTGCCTTCTCGGCAGCTGGTAGGAGAGAACAACAAGAGTGTGGCAGGTCTTGGTAAAGCCCCCGGGGGTGAGCAGAAGCCAGGAAGCTGCAGGTAGGAGAGGTGCTGTAGTGAGCAAGCTTCAGCGTGCAGAGGCTTATTAGAGAGTGGGCACTGCTGTCTTGAAGTGCTGGGCTCTGGGATGATGGCAAGGACTTACGGAGAGTTCCTTAGAGGCCAGGTGGGAATTATATTGCCAAAGGATGGTGGTAGTGGAGAGTGTTTAATGATGGGGAGGACACAGGATGGGGGTTAAAGAGGCCAACAGGAGGTATGAAGTACTCAAGGATTTTAAAAGAAATAGATTCACTTTACTGCTTCCATTCACCAAGGCACAAATATTTTCTACATCCTAGGCAGCCATAGGTCAGAAGATGCCTCTAGTTCAGAGGATTCAGGAGAGGAGCATGGCCAGTTCTTGACTTGACTGGGATGGTGTAGACCTGACCTCTGACCATCAACCCTTGGTGTGTTAGAACAGAAGGGTTGGTGAAGGCAGATAGATACTTTGCAAGCTTGAAAAGAGTGGCTCCCCTTTCAATGCCACCCCTCATCCCCAAGGAGGGATCTCTGGGATGCAAGATTTAGAGGCATTCATGGTGACTTCCAAGAGAAGAGATGGACCTGGAACCTGAATTGAGGCCATCTGGGAGGGAATAGATCTGCAGGAAGTTCTCCTTACAAAGCAGGAGAAATGAGCATCTGCAAAGTTCTTTCTTGCTCTTCTTGGTGTTCATGAGGAAGAGATGATGCAGTCTGAGTTATTGCAGACATTGTCCTTGTATTGTCTCAATGCTTCCTGACTCCAGAAAGTACCAAATGCTCATACATTCACCAAACAATGGAGAAGTGTGGAAAGGAATAGCTAACTCCCTCTCTAGTCCAAACCCCATTCCAGTTCCAGAAACCAGCACTAACAGCTGGATATGTGTTCTTCCTTCTATTGGTCACTCGAGTATATTGAAATGTTTATAAAATATTCACAAAGCATTGTTCTTTAAAAAATGGCATCATATAATGTACAGAGCCTTACAATCAATTTTTTTCCACTAAAAGTAAAATGGTATCTTTTTAGGTCAATCAATAAATATAGCTCTAACTCATTCTTTATAATTGCTTCTTAGTATTTCATAGTATCTACACATATAAAGATCTTACTAGGAAAATCACATGAGCCTTTCAATCAACCAACACAGACTTCCTGGAGACCTCACAGGTACACAGTGCCACAAATTAGACTCATGTTCTTCCTATACTTCCAGGCCAGTTAAGGCTGTAAGACTTGGGTCTGGAATAGAGGAGTTCAAACCTAAGTAGCCTAAAAATGGCAAGTAGATATCTTAGAGCCTGGGTGCTTAGGCTGAGAAAATCTTTAGAGAGGGATGACTGGGACCGGAACAGAAGGGTGAGAAGAATCTCTGTTGCATCCGGTCAGCCTCTGGTGAGGCAGAGGGTCTGATGGGCATGTACAAGGCTGGACAGTCTTTTGGCAGCACAACTATTTAGATGCAAAGAGAGAGACACTAATGTCACTCAAAGCTCTTGAAAGCACACCCTCCCTGAAGGTTAATTATCCCCTTCATCCCTAATTCTGTCACACTCTTGATTTGTGTAACAAACCCTCTTTGTCCTGAAAGCCCAAATGTCAACTCGAGTTTTGTCTGTGTGTGAATGATCACAAGTTTAAACTCAGGCATGTCTCTGTTAATGAGCTTTGACGTGTCATGCCTTGACAGTGAATACTATGGGATCTGAAGATCTGCACCCTGTCACAGGAGCATCTCAGCACAGGCACACTTAGGTCCCTCTCTTCTCAGTAGATTAGAGCAGGCTTTGCTCATGTTGGACCCTCGGGGATTCACGTGTTTTTATTCCAGCTTTGCTCCTGGTGTCCTTTCATAATGGCCTCCCCGACCCTCCAACCTCCCAGCCTATCCGATCACAGATGGCATTGCCTTGTGCTTTTCCATTTGTAGCCCTTTTACTGTCATTTGGGAGATTCTTATTTATGCCTTCTCCTAAGCCTTCCAGCACTTGCTGGGGACATGGCTAAGTCCTTGTCCAGAGCAGCAGGTCTCTGATAATTTCACCTGTGGACACATCTTTCTTTTCACATCCTCTAGCTCCAGATGCCAGCAGCCCCAGTATTTCACTTCCTTTCTCTCTTCACTGACTTTCCTCTTTTCCAAGGCTTTTGGGGACCATAAAAACATACTACATTGGTCAATGCAAAATTAGACCTTCTTTACTCTTTTCATTTTGACTTTAGCAATGACTACAAACTTTGACAAATATTGAAAGGACACAGATGCTGATGCAATCATATTCAAATGTAAAAAAGTCCCAGCTCTGAGTACAGTGGGCGAGGCTGAGTCTCACCTTAAAGAGGTGGCTCTGGAAATTGCATTTCCTCTCAGGGCACTGTTCGAGCTGCTGAAATATCTCCTCTCATTACTGGGAACCTATATAAAAAGTGGTAAACTTTTATTGCAATCCTATTACAGCTTTACTTTAGGACACCCCCCCCCACTTGACAGCCCCGAGGAATGGATTTCATATGCAGGTCACAGCAGCCATTTAGGCCTGCTAAGAGCATTTGTTCTATGCTCACCCCCTCAGTGGCCTCACTCCTGTGGGGGCCTTGACTTGTCTATGACGATGTATGAATGCCATAAGACTTTTTGAATGGAGAAAAGTGGATGTCCTCAGAGGGAGGGCCATTTCCCTTGGTTTTCAATTAGGTCAGCAACATGGAGAAGGCCCTAGAAGGAGGTAGAGGGAAGTGAATGTTCTGGAGTTCTGGAGAGGTGGAGTTCTGCAAGCCTTGTGACCTTAAGTCTCTTAGGAATAAGTGCCCTACCCTCCTTCAGTGACTTAGAGCTTATCAGTATTTAGAGAGTGGAGATGAGGTCAGCCTGGGCTCTGGGCTTCTTAGATGCTGTCCTTGGCTGAGGGGCTCCATTCTCCCTCTCTTCAGCTCACTCTCATTTGGACAGAAGTAATATTCCACTGGAGAGGTTTAAGCACAGGAGTACAGGCAAATCTCCCAGTGCCAGTCCCAGCTTGATGGATGCCTAATTGACAAGGAGCATCTCTTTGCACCTGATTTATGTTGCCTCTGCTACATCCTGCTATGGCCTCTCACATAGTTCTCAGTGGTCCACTCTTACTAATTATTATGGAAATGCTTCTCTCGGTTGAAATACTGTATTACTTACAAGGTCAGCTCTAAAACTCCAAGTGTCCACAATTTTCTTCCTATTAACTTTTCATGGCTGTTTAACTTTATTTTATTTTGTTGTTGCTTTCTCTAAATCTTTGCCATATCCACCATTTGTTTACTGGGACTATTTGATCTCTCCCAAGTAGTTATTTAGAATAAAGGGTAATGCTGGAGTTCAGGATGATGAAATCACCCTTGTTAATTCAACCAAATTAGGCCATAATATTGGGCATTCAATAATGTGTAATCTTTTCTAAAGTGCAGTGCAGCTAACCTTCAAGGCTAACAATCAGTTAACCACAGCTTGTAGGTCAGAGCCCCCACACAATTCACTTTTATTAATAATTTTTAACCTCACTGGGAAACAATTGTAGCTTCTGAGTTGTGAGTTGTCTCTGGGTGCTTTTATGCGACAGTGAGAACCACACAGATTAAACAAAAACTCTATGGCATAAATGACCTAAGACATTTATGGTGTGTCCCTTTACAGAAAACTCTGTTCCACTGAAGATGATCTGACGAAATGTTTGAAGGTCCTCCCTCAGCCTGAAAGGACATAGGAAGATCCTGCCACGACCCCTACAGCACACAGCTTGAGCAACTCATTTAGTGGAAATGTGACATATATGTCCTGTGACATATAGTCCGGTGTCTTTGGTGGAAAACTATGGCTCTTTAAGTCCTAAGAGTCATATCAGAGGGAAAGCCTGTTCTGGTGGCAGCTCAAGGGGGTCTACAGAAGACACCGGGGTGGCTGCTGTCCGTGGTGCTGAACTCAAGCTCTGCTTGGTCCTGATACCACTGTAAGTCTCCTCTCTC